>VDFB02193867.1:636527548-636698216 GCA_007258455.2 Sequoia sempervirens
CAAAGAGAAAATAAATCTATTAAAAAACCAACTTTCACATAATGGGAGCACGTTTTGAAGAAGTAGAGAGATGACCGTTTTAGGAAGAAATAATGCACTTGCATTATAACGCAAGCGCATTTTATGTTGTACTAAAAAAGGTAAAAATACTCAATAAACCCATGATCTCAAGGCCCACATTCTACATATTCTCCTGGTTCTACATGTGCTCCAACAAAAAGTAGCTTTTTGATGATGTTGTGAAGTGTGCATGCATGTTTTTCACATTCCACCACCTTTTTCATGATCTTTCTACCACCTTTGTATGAAATAGTAGATTTTTCATGTTGAAAGACATATAATATTAATTCGAGTTTGAATTCCACTGAAAACTAATATACAATTGAAGTTTTGAGGGGAACAAGCTTTTAAAAAAGTCAAATTTTTGAGGAGATTGAAGAAATAAGAAGCTAAAGCTACATAATTGGGTTGAACTCCTCCATTTGAAACTATATTTTTTTAGGTATATGAAGTTTTTACACATTTTATTTCATTTTATGATGGCTTCCTTTCATTTTTGTTATTTTGGATATTCCATGTTGATCATTGTTTGTTTGTCATTTTTAAACCATGTCTCTTTGAGGCCTTTTTTTTATTTAACAATTGACTTACCTTGTGTATGCTTCTGCATTTTGTATACACATATATACATGACATACATTTTAAGGAAGTAAAATAAAACATCATTTCTCAATCTTTTATTATGGAAGTGCATACCACTCTCTAAAGCTTTCATTGAGGTTTTTTGTCATACAATTATACCAAGCAGCTCATTGCTTTTTGTATGCTACCAAATTTTCCATACATCTCTTTAAAAAATTGGAATATACTCCTCCCACATTGATAGATCTTAGAAACTATTTTGGTTTTCATCTCTATTTCTAAATTTACCTCATCACTAAACCTACCTCATCACTTTTATTTGTGATATATTTTAAACTTTTCCTTGATTAGTCTACCTAGAATGGATTCTAACCCTTCTCTCCATTGTTAGAAGACTCTTTATTGAAGGCTAAGTTAGTAACATGGAGAAAGCTGGATCCTATCTTTCAATCATGGCTCAAAATGGAAGAATGGAAAAAGCATATGAATTTTGATACAACTAGGGGAGGTCCTACAACACAACTAAACACAAAAAAATCAACCAACAACAACAATTCACAAGTCACAATTCTCAAAACTCTTCACTTTTCACCAAATCAGCACTCTTCCTTATAGCATTTCCAACTCATTCAATTGAGTATTTCTTCTCGATAAGATTCTTTCAGACCAAGACTTGAACCATTTCAAGGACCCTTTAGGGTACACAATCACATGCTAACAAACCACTATTGGTTACTTTGTAACAACTTTCTCAAATCAGGCTTTCTACGCCAACTAGGGCTCAAATGCAAGCAATGCAAAGTGGTACAACTTTTATTCTGCAACTCATGTGACCAAACGGATTGTTCCAACACATTTGAATAGGTATTTTTACGCTAGGAATAGTCCTATTTCAAACCAAAACACGTGGAATCGCTCTGAGTTATGTTCAACCAGATCGATTCCTTAAGAGTCCAAAGTGTGAAATGGTTGAAAACTTTAGCATGTTACTCGGATATCGTGATTCTTAGAAACTTCTTATCTAATCCTACAGGATCATGTTGGGCGCCTCTACAAAAAAATCTTTCAGTTTTGGCTATCTTGGATTGGTTTTCCCGTGGCAGCGAATTTTTACTTGATGGAAAAAGTATCAAATGCAAGTAGTGCAAAGTTGCAAAGTGGTGCAACTTTCATTTTGCAACTCATATGACCAAACAAACTATTCCAATGCATCCAAATAGGTATTTTTATGCCAGGCATGGTCCTCTTTTTCACCCAAACACGTAGAATCGCTCTAAGCTACATTCAACCAGATTTATTCCTTAAGAGTCTAAAGTGTAAAATGGCTACAAACTTCAGCATGTTGTTACTCAGATATCATGATGCTTAAAAACTTATCGTCTAATCCTACAAGATCATGTTGGGATCCTCTACAAAATTCTATCTCAGTTTTGGTTATCTCGGAGTGGTTTTCACGTGATGACGGATTTTCACTTGATGGAAAAAGTGTCAAATGCAAGCAGTGCCAAGTTGCAAAATGGTGCAACTTTCATTCTGTAACTCATGTGACCAAACAAACTATTTCAACACATATGAATAGGTATGTTTACACTAGGCATGGTCTTCTTTCACACCCAAACACGTGAAATTGCTTCGAGCTACATTCAGCCAGATCGATCCCTTAAGAGTCCAAAGTGCAAAATGGCTAGAAAATTCAGCATGTTGTTAGTCAGATATTGTGATGCTTAGAAACTTCTCATCTAATCCTATAGGATTTTGTTGGGCCCATATACAAAAACCTCTCTCGGTTTTGACTATCTTAGAGTGGTTTTCCAGTGGCAGCAGATTTTCACTTGATGGAAAAAGTGATAAATGCAAGCAGTGCAAAGTTGCAAAGTGGTGCAACTTTTGTTCTGCAACTCGTGTGACCAAACAGACTGTTCCAATGCATCCAAATAGGTATGTTTACACTAGAAATGGTTCTCTTTCACACCCAAACATGTGGAATCGCTTCGAGCTACATTCAACCGGATCGATTCCTTAAGAGTCCAAAGTGAGAAATGGCTACAAACTTCAGCATGTGGTTACTTAGATACTGTTATGCTTAGAAACTTATCATCTAATCCTATAGGATCACATTGGGCCCCTCTACAAAAACCTCTCTTACTTTTGGCTATCTCGAAGTGGTTTTCCCGTGGCAGTGAATTTTTACTTGATGGAAAAAGTGTCAAATGCAAGCAGTGAAAAATTGCAAAGTGGTACAACTTTCGTTTTGCAACTCATGTAACCAAACAGACTATTCCAAACCATTTGAATAGGTTATTTTACGCTAGGAATGGTCCTCTTTCACACCTAAACATGTAGAATCGCTCTGAGCTACGTTCAACTGGATTGATCCCTTAAGGGACCAAAGTGCAAAAGGGAAGAAAACTTCAACATGTTGTTACTTGGATATTGTGATGCTTAGAAACTTCTCATCTGATCCTACAAGATCATGTTGGGCCCTTCTACAAAAAAAATCTCATTTTTGGCTATCTCAGAGTAGTTTTCCCATGGCGTCATATTTTCACTTGATGGAAAAAGTGACAAATGCAAGTAGTGCAAATTTGCAAAGTGGTGCAACTTTCATTCTACAACTCGTGTGACCAAATGGACTGTTCCAACATGTCTGAACAGGTATGTTTATGATAGGCATGATCCTTTTTCACACTCAAACATGCAGAATCACTCTGAGCTACATTCAACTGGACCAATCCCTTAAGAGTCCAAAGTGCAAAAGGGAAGCAAACTTTGATAGACTATTAATCAGAAACTGTGATGCTTACAAACTCTCTATCTAAGCCTATGAGATTGGGTTGGGCCCCTCTACACTAAAATCTCTCAGTTTTTGTTATCTCAGAGTCATTTTCCTATGGTGTCCAGTTTTCACTTGATGGAAAAAGTGTCAAATTGAAGCAGCATAAAGTTGCAAAGTGGTGCAACTTTTATTTTGCAATTCATGTGACCAAACTAACTACTCCAACACATCCTGATAGGTAGGTTTATGCTAGGAATGGTCCTCTTTTATACCCAAACATGTAGAATTCATCTAAGCTACGTTCAACCAACTTGATCCCTTATAATGGCATGTAAAACAATGGAAAAGAAAAACATACACATGATAGTTGAGAAGTCCAAGTATTCCACACAAAAAGCATATGATCATTGATGTAGAGCACCTTGTTCCTCCATTTGATAAAGAAGTTCTAGTTCAATGGTTTTAATTATTATAATGTCAAATAAGTCCATGATAGGCCATTTTGTATTCTTGTTTTTAGTTGCGAGTTAGTGTGGGGTCATTTGAGTCAATTATGTAAGTACAAATAAGAAAATAGCATTGGTAAAGGCATTGGAAGAGTTTACTAATGCTTCCCCTATTCAAAATTCAGAATTTAAGCCTTAAAAGCAAGGCTAGATGAGGTGAAAAGAAGAAATTGCTTGAGAATAAGTTAGAATAGGTTGGAAATAGGGTGAGGTTGTGGAGTTTGATGTGTTCAAATAGTCTGTAAGGACAAGGGAGGTCAAAAGTATGTTATGGCATGATGCCCTAATTGGGAATAGAGGGGTTTTGAATGAAAAAGAGAGGTTTGAGGGAGTAAAAGTGGGTAAAGTCAAGGGGTAGCATAATTTGGTAAATTTTTACCAATGGTGTTTTCCAATTGGAGTGATTGAGAGCATGTTGCTTTGTTAAATAGATCTATTCGGGGGTCTAGGAAAACATTGAGTCCATTTCTTATTTTTATTATAAATTATAACTTGCTTTCTCTCAACTCCATTTCGTATACAAGAAATAATATTGCAAAAAGTTGACATAAATCTTTCGACGCGTTTATATGGTGACACATCAAGAACATAATAATTCATTTTGCACTATCAGGATTATGTTGAGAAAATGTTTGTATGATAATGTGTCAAGAAGTTAACTACTTCATCTACTCTGAATATTATGTTTTGCAAGTGTTGTGAAGATTATGTGTCATTTTCTTAATCGAGTTTTTCCAATCAAAGGATTAAATATATTGGAATCTTTTTATGAATCATTTCATGGAATACCAATTGAAAACATGTTTTTTTCTTTTAGATAAATTTGTTTAGAATCAATCAATTAATATTCAAAACAAACCATGAAGGACAACAATGATCAATGCTAGGGCTAACCAATTAATAATTATACACTTGAATAAGTCAAGCATGGAAATATGAATAAGGGAAGTGCAAGTACTCAAAAACATGTAAGCCTTGAAATATACACATGAATGCATAGTATACACAAATTAATACAAAGTATATGCAAAAATACAAGGTATACGCATGAAAACACGTAAGTCACAAAGTATACATTGGAACAAATGTAAGTTGTAAAGTATACACTTGAATACACGTAACTCATATCTATTGAACCATCAATTTAGAATAAAAATATGGACACCATTGATAAAAAAATATTTTTATTAACCAAATAGCCATGTAGGCATACATCAATATATTTCGATATAAGTATGAAATATAGGTACAAATAGCCATATAGGCTTACGAGAATGCCATATAGGCATACAATGTCAAATATATCCAATACAAAATATGTACAAAACTACCATATAGGCATTCAACAAAGGGCTTTGGAATCAAAAGTCATTTCTCTCCATGCTCTAGAAATAAATTCTTTCCCTTTGTTTGTTGATCGGATGGCAATAGGTCTATCACTCATTTGTGTTGTGCTCGAGCAGTGCTCTTGCTGCTCCTCCTAGTGTCTAGTTTATGGTGAAGTTTTAACTGTTACAATAAGAAGTAAAGACATTAGTATATAGAAATTACATTATAAAAAATGATATATTTAACAAAATAATCACTTACCGCCATCTCATGATCTCTCTCGATGAGGGAAATATTCACATGCCCATGCTTAGGCATGCTCAAGCCCTGTATAAACCATCCAAATAGAAATTAAACTCTAAATCAATATTGGTTTTATTTTTCACTAACTAACATCTATAACAATGAATGTAAATTGAAATTTAGTAATTTTCCTCATACCTCCCTTATCAGAGCCATCAAGGATAGTACAACAAATGAAACACCAATCTCCATTGCCCTCATCACATTTAGAGGTGTTTCAACTTGCAACAACTGAAAATAAAACAAAAAATTATTCAATCACAAAAACTACAATACCAATCCATGGCATGACTTATAATGTATGAGATAATGAACCAAATTTGGAGTACTTATTAAACTATATATTTTTTATTATCATGCTTACTATTTTCCCTATCCATATCTTGTTTGAAAGGACGTATTTTTAGGATTTTACCCATAGTAGAAACCTAGTGAACCATTTGATCAAATGCTTTCGTAGACATGTATGATAACTATGGTGGCATAGAGAAGGAAGTGAACTATTTTTAAAAATGCCTCAAAGAAATGGGGTCTCATGGTGACGGAATGCCATTACAAACAAATGCACGTCATGGAATTCCATCACCATAAGACCATATTTCTTTCACAAATTTTTTCAAAACGTTAATTGCCTTCTCTATGGTATTATTGCTTACTATTATGCTTTGATAGATATTTTTCCAAGCATCCATAGTTTGTTGGAAAGTACCTATTTTAGGCTTTTAGCCATAGCTGCAAGGAAGTGAGTAGTTTGATAAAATGCTTTGGTACACATGTATGGAAAATGTGGTATCATAGAAAAGGTGATGAGTTGTTTGAAGAAATGCCTCGAAGAAATGTGGTCTCATGGTGAAGTAATTGCATCACTGCTTATGTTGACTTTCTAAACAACTATATTGTAGTTGAAATTTTGTCATCTATCAACATCTAGTTATTAGTTATGGAATGTGAAGTAATGCTTTGAGTTTGAATGATGTGCAATGCAATGTAATCAACAATATGAATATAAACTACACAAATCTATTAAGTAAAATTCATTAGTTAAACTCTTTATTCTATTACATGCGTGTAGGTTTGAGTAAATCCACTTGCATTGGGAGTTGTTCCCTAGAAACCTCCAATATTAGCATGTTTAACATCCAAAATCACATATTAAAATACCTTTCATTAAGCAATGCTATTAACATGTAATAAATTTATAATTGTTTACTAGTTGTATACCCCACCGATAGGTGTACTATAGAAATAAGTAGGTGGAGGGCCAGTGTATCCAGTCTTAACACCATGACCCTGCAATTTTATTAAAATCAAAAAACTAAATTAGTTAATCTTGCATTTCAAAATAAAAATTCAATAAATTCAATTCAATGAACATGCTAACTTTTACCTGACTATCAATGCCATACGCCTCATGAAAAATGCCAGCTACCATCTCCATCTCCATAGTTGTAGATGGATCCTACGTAGCAACCTTCTGAGTGTCAGTGGGGTCATATGAACAAGTCGCCCCACAAGATTGGCACACATGGGTTTGAAGAACACCACTCGAAGACTCCCCTGGATGGAATTGTAGAATAGGGATAGTATGATAGATGACACTCTAGGTCAAAGTGTTGATCACCTGTAATGTCTCTACGTCGGCACTCTCCTTCACAATGGAAGGAAGAACAATGTGCTCGCGAGGTGGCCTAGTGAGATATCTTCTCCCTTGCCATGTAGGATCTGGCTATGCACTAGGTCTATCCTGAGCCCCACCCAACTCTCCCCTAGAAGTCCCTCATATCAAAATAATTTGGGATTTTTTTCAATATGAACTCACTATATAGTTTCTTGAGGAAATATTGTAGGACTTCACAGTTGTTGCAGGGTGGATAATTAAAGACCATGTACCACCTATCATAAAAATAGTTCCTAATTTGTTGGTGGTGGCACCAATGAATATGAAATCTCTTTGCATTGAGGGTAAGATTTTGATTTGTGTGTGGGTCAATGAATAATAAGCACAAATCACCTTTTGTAATTTTTAAATCCTTCACATCTTTATATGATAGTTTATCCGCATAATAAGCCCTAGCCGCCTAGCTCCTATCTTGCCATCCAATTATTTGTTTGCTAATTGAATCTACATTTTTTAACATATCTTTCAATGAACTTGTTGGGGTCATTCTTTCTGAAGTTGAACCATTTGGATCACTCAACCTACTAATTAAATCCTCAATTTTCTTTTTGTTGTTCTAAATTTCACTCATCAAATTTTGTTGAGTGCCACGAGTGTGTTGAGTGATTGGTGGAGGAGGTTGTTGTGGTCAATTTTGTTCTTGAGGATTTCGGTCTTGAGGATTTGGTTGATCTTCTTGTTGAGGATTTTGAGGGTTTGCAGGTTGATTTACATCTCCTACAAATTCAAAAATATATATATCAAATACAACCTAAAACTAACAAATTCAAAACAAAAAGAAAACAATCCTTACCTCTCACACCTCCTCCTCGTCATGGCACCATCCTTGCAAATAAATAGCAACCCTTGGTTAATATTTTTGCACAATGCCTCGTCCTAGAACACAGGCGCGAAAAATGAGGGTTTTGGCCGCGAGCACAACAAAAAAGTAGTTGAAATGTAGAATGAATGACTTTCACCTTTTTTTTTTTCTTTTCACATGTCATAACATGAGCGCGTTATAATGTGCTCACATTATAACATGCTCGTGTTATGACTTTTCAAAACTTTTTTTTGAAAGTGGCCACAAATTGGCTACCCATCTCCATGCACCCACCCAAATGAAATTCAAAAAACCATTAGAAATATGACAAATGTAGCTGCAAATTAACATAAGAAAATATACATGTATAAACCAATCACTCAAATTTCTTCTATATGATTATCTCCAAAAATAATTGTGAGCACAAAATCTCCACAATGAGTTAATATATATTTCTTGTGAAATTTTTTCTCAATCAAAGAAAAATGGGAATGAGATAGCTAGAAGAAAAAGAAATATCCTCTCCTTAAACTTATATGGCCTTATGGAATATTACAAATGTAACTAAATCTTGAGTATAACTATTTCTTTGAAAGATAAATTAAAAATAATTGTATTCTTTCATTTATTCTTTCATTTTTTATATAGAGGAGTTTAGAATAAAACTTCATAAATTTCCATTCATAGTGGTTAGTAACATGTGGTTATATTCAAGTAAAAGATAGAAATCTATTTTAGTAACTTAAAATATCAAGATATGCATATATGAAATTCTAAAATAAAATCAATCACAAACATTTCTTGTACCACTTTGATATTGGTGTATTAATAGAGGTAAAGTAGAAGGTCCTTAACCATACAAATAGTATTCATTGAAATATTTTCTAATTTTAAAACTCCCTTGGTGGTTGATTCATATGAAATGCCTAAGGTATCTACAAGCTTCCTAGGAATGATGAGGGTACTTTAACTAGAATCCACTATACAATTAAGAATTATATTTTCTTGATAAATAACCATCATATAGAATACTTATATTTCATTTTTCTTACCTCAGTTACCACAACCTATAGAATAGTAGGTAGGGCCCCAAACTCTTTCAACAATTCAATCGGTTGGTACTTGAACTATTTTCTTGTCATCTTTATCATTTTGAGTTCTTCCTCCAATATCTTAATTTTATTTATAATTGAGAGTAATTACCAAAGCTACAAACTAATTGTGGAATTCTTGATCCAACCCACTTTGTTCGAGGATATGTCATGTTGCATTGGTCATGCTACATTGGGTGCCCAATGATATCTTGGCTTCTTTATCTAGACACATCACTTTATTTTATCTTGGATATGAATTTTTTAATCTTTTGGTTCCTAGCTCATTTATATTTTCTCCAATTCATCAACCTAGAAGTGGAGGTCATAGGCACACCATATATTAGAATCTCTTCGTTTATTCACTTATGTGTAATATCTACTTTATTATCACTTTTCTTTCTACTATAATTTTATTCATTCTAGATAGGTAGTGAAACTAAACCTAATATTAATGTATGTTTGTATAAGGCTCATTCAAATAATAAGCCTCACAATCCTCCCATGTAACTATAGGATACACTAGAGTTGAACTATTTGAGTAGGACTCTACTAGAGGCAACTAGAGATCATGATTAGCCTTTCAATTTTATTGTAATGTGAGGCAACTCACTAATAGTAATTTTTTGGAAATGTAGCATGCATATGAGGTGTAGAATGAGTTTGACATGATACAAATATTACTTGACTATATTATTTTTAGGTCACTATTATCTCTACATTATGAATTTTAGGTATTTGTTGTAGAGGTTGTTTTATAATTACTAATTTCTTATGGGGTGTGTTGAGTACCCTATTTGGATAATATTTTGGCCTTTGTTGGTTTTTAAATCCCATATTAAAATTATTTATGTATACACCTAAAAACGGTCTAATTAATTAAATACATTTATTTGATTAATTAACCTGTTATTCCTCTACTATTAAATAAATAAAAATTATTTATTTATATAGTTCATATTTTATTTCTTCTAAATCCTCCTTTTATTCATATTTTAATTAAATAAGAAAAATTAATACCTTTGGTATTTATAAAGATCCTATTAGTCTACTTTATTTAATTAAATAAAGTTCACATACTTTGTTTAAATTAATTAATCACTCTTCTTTCACATTTAATTTAATAAATAAAACTCCTATAGTTTGTTTATTTAAATAAATTTTCTTCCAATTTTGGGAATAAATCAAATAAAATATTCCTAAAATCTTCTAAAAACCTCCACCTCATCAAATCTCAACAATAAAATAAAACTATTCAGTTTTATTAAATATTTCAACAACCAACTCCTGTGCATTTACGGGAATGGCTGTGAAAGGCTGTCACAGAAAAATATTCTCCTATTCTCTGGCTTGATGTTTTTGTGGGGAGGAACAATCCCCATGGAAATCTCAAGAGTTTCCATCTCTCACCACACAATTCCTTAGAGGAAATCCCAGCCTTTTATCCTGTGCCCCTTCACAAATGTGTGCCATGAAATCTATAAATATAGGTTTCTGACTACAGGAAAAGCATCCTAATTTGTGCAATCTTACTTTGTAGGTTTTCCACGCATTCAAGCAATCAAGCAAATAGAAGCAATCATCAAGCAATCAAGCATTTTAGTTCATCAATCATGGCTGTTCACAGTAGTTTCTTTCTCATAAGTTTTACTGTAGAATCATCTTAGTTGCATTTAGGAATCATAATAGCTTAATTCTCATTCTTTAAGTGTCATTTCAACAATCTATTAGCTTATTTAAATCTGAGAGCAAAGTAAATTAGAGAAATCTTTAAAGTTAGAGAGATAGGACAGATTTCTGAAGGTTCCTATGTTTAAAATAGTTTAAATCTCTTGAATCTTAGATACAATGTCTTATTTAGAAGTGTAGATGCATACTTAGTTTGTTTATCTCATTCTTCCACTTTCATTTTGGCGCCCACCGTGGGGCCTAACCCCATATTCTGTAATTTTTTTGTGAAAAAGTGTCTTATAGGTATCATCGTGTTTGTTTTAGTGGAATCAAGGTTTTTTTATAGCGCGCCGGCCAGATTTTGTAGTGCATCGAAGGAAGACTATAGCGCGCCACACAACTATTTTAGCGCGTCAACCCACTATTTTAGCACCTCAACCCGTTGTTCTTTAATATCTTTTTATCTGGATCTGACGCATCTGCAGCCAAATTTTGTTCTTTAATCTCTTTTTGGTTAAAATTTATCAATCCTAGGACAGAAAACGGGTTAAAATTTATCAATCCTAGGATAGCAAATGGATAAAAATTGATCAATCCTAGGATAGAAACTTCATTATTACTTGTGGGATTAAAATTAAATATCATGCTTTTATGGAGCAATATCTCCATATAGACTAGATAATTTGTCTTTTGGGTTTTAAAAAGTGAACAACTTCTTTGCTATGATTGGGTGATAGGTTTATGCTCTCCCCTTGACTGGGTGCATTAGAATACCAAACTCACTTTGACTTTGTGCATTTTCAAGCTTTCATTAAAACCTTTAGACAGGCCTGCCGTAGTGGAAAAAAGTTCTCACCCTACGGGAACGACCTAATTGGGGACAGCCAAAAGCCATGGCATTCCAACCCACTTTAAAATTTATGTGAATTTGGGGAAACCCTCTTTCAACGGAAGTGTGCAGGATAACCATCCTCAAAATATTTGTTCTAAATATTGGGAGGTCTCTCGAGGGAGTTTATCCATTTTTCGCTCTGAACAGAAACCCTATCTAAGAACCTAGAAATAGAAGCACACTTGTCAGTTCCTGAACATTGTAATACTCGACGGTGCAGGGGCAGGGAAGAATCTACCCTCAAGCACTCACCATATAATTGCCAAGGACTATTTGCTCAAGGGATCCGGTATCCACTTCTATCACTCTGAGTACACACCTGGAAAAGACAAAAACACGAGCGCCCTCTAGGGGGTGACATGGATGTGTGAGTCAGCACAATTCCAAGCTGTGGGTCATTCGAGTATATAATGATGACCTTTTGTCTCTAGGAGTGAGTTTGTTTGAACTGTCTTATCTTGTCATCAAACTAGTGAAAATCAAGAGGAATCATGTTTGGTTCTTGAACATACACTATCTGTTTAAATTCTAGAATTTTAAATCAACTATTCTATTCTTACTTGCTATGTTTTCCTTCATTAAAATTTAGATAAGATCATCACAAAAAAAATCTTCAAATCAAACACTTGTGAAATTCTCATGATTCGAGATTGGGTATCCTCCAAATTTTTCAAGAAGTCTCTTGTCAAAAGAATCAGAAAGCCAAAGAAAACACTTACATACAGACAACTCTTGAGAAAGCAACAATTTTTATATCAAAGTAGAAAGGTTCTACTCCAACATAGGACCTTTATTCATAGATATCACGATTTCTCTAGAGGTTATACGGATGACTATGCTATAGCTCCCTTAGATTCACAAGCATTTTATCAAAGAAGGGCTCTTAGGCAACACCATAATCACAGTTAATGAATTCATCCAGAATACATCCCACAACCGGCCATACAATACGCTACAAGACCAAGTGAATTTCATAGAGTAAGATAGTTTTCTGTAGCACCCCAGAAACATTCTTTAGTGCCTTGTAGCTCTGTTTTAGCACGTTATATCTTTGTTTTAGCGCTTCAACCCACTGTTTTAGCATGTCCTAACTCTGTTTTAGCATGTTATAGCTCTGTTTTAGCGCCCCATAGCTCTGTTTTAGCGCGTCCTATCTCTGTTTTAGCTCGTTGTAGCTCTATTTTTGTGCCTCAGAGCTCTGTTTTAGCGCTCCGGAAAGTCAGAAAAATAGAGAGTTAGTAAGACAGTTTGTTAGATTACCAACATCCAAAAGAAGGTTTTATCAGTCCAAAACATTTTTTCCATTGTCCAAAACACTTGAATCATACAAAAAAGAAAACTTTACTATTACGCCTAGGTCTTGAAACATCTTGCAAAGTGTCCTTATCAATCATCACTAATCTGAGATTTTTGTCAAATTTCCCTATCAAGGATTTTATCATCCTTTCATCATGAAACTGGACACAACTAAATCAGATTTTTAATGTAGTTCTATCAAAAACTTTGGCAGTTATCAAATCAAAAAAATCCAACATTAAAGTCTAGAGTAAAACTTTTAAATTTTGTATGCCTATTTTCACATGATCAGCATATCAAAAACAACAACAAGAAGAAAATGAAAGAATAGCAGCCATGGTTGAAGAAAACCCTTGGGGACGATACAGCAACACTGATCCTCTCACTAATTCACAAGAGAAAGAAATAACTGCATAAGAAATCGAGAAAGTTCAACAAAACCCTCATTTCCATAAATTTATGGAAAAGATGTTAGAGTAAGATATGGAAAAGTATCTTTTGTTATTAGCTGACAAAGGTGCTAAGCTTCCTAAAAACTTTGATGTCAACCAACTCAAGGAAATGATCACACCTAAGGCAACTAGTATGGAAAATCCAAATCAAATAGATGCTTTGACAAGACAAATCCAACAATTACAATTGCAGTTCCAAAATATCCAACAAGGGCCAACAAAAAGATATTCCTTACAGGACATTTTCCCTTATCCATTTGACCAAAGCATTAACATGATACCATTTCCACGGTATTGTGAATACCCAATGTACAACAAATACAATGGAAGAACTGATCCATTTGATCACGTACAGGAATTTAGAACCATGAGCATAGAGTTCACACACGAGGACTCTTACTACGATTATTTCCAAGAAGCTTAGGAAACACTTGCATGGAGTGGTTCTCTAAAATGGAACCCGAGATCCAATCTTTTGAAGAACTGATCAATAGGTTCATAACGCACTTCTCATTCAACATCCAACACAGGGTAACCCTAAAAGAACTCTACAACACCAAACAAGCAAAGGGTGAAAATTTTCTTTCCTTTCTCCAACGATGGAGAAGGCTATTTGCTAAATACCCTAGATCTATTCCTAAGGAGGAGAAGATAGAGATGTTGATTGATAACCTAGTGGATGAAATGAATTATAGATTGGACTTGCAATGTCCATCTACATTTGAGCAAGTTATCGAAAAGGGGCTCAAAATCGAAGTGGCTCTAATCAAAAGAGGAACAATCAAACACTTCATTGAAGGTTCAAACAATAACAATTCCTCTAACAACAACATTGAAAATCCAAGATTTTGGCAAAAGAATAAGAATACTGATACCATAATCGATACGCACATATCCAAACCAGTATTCACCTTGATGCCAACCACTACGAACAAACACAACAATGATTCTAATGTCAAACAAAGTAGTGATCAAGGAAATAATCAAAACAATGGAGAAATAAAAACCCAATCATTCCAACGACCATCCAAAAAACAAAAATTCACGCCATTAGGGAAATCATTGGAATCAGTCCTCAAAGAACTTTTAGATGAAAAACTTATTTAAGTGTAAGAGGCTAGAAATTGGGACCCTCAATTCAAACCATCATGGTGGAGTGACTCACATTACTGTAACTACCATCAAAATAAAGGTCACATGACTGAAAATTGTTGGCAGTTAAAACATGCGGTGCAAGACTTTATAGAACAAAAGAAAGTATTTGTAGAGGGGCACCAAACAAACAAAGATCATAAAACATTCAAAAATCCTCTACCCAATTATCAAAAGGGAGAATCCTCTTCTGCAAACAGCAAAGGTAAGAATGTCAGTTATGTTTATGACACAACGATCCTTTGTCTTTCTGCTGTCAAGGAGGATGAGGAGTTATGCAATCAAATCAATCAAAACAATGACATTACACCTACTAATTTGGTACAACATATGGACAAATCTAAAAACCAAATTAATGTAATCACACTCAAAGGGAAACAAGAGTACCAACCGGTTAATGCCACAACAAGGGCACAATCCAAAGTTATATTAAAAGGAGCATCATTATCATCCCAATCTATGGATCCTCCCTCCAATCAATATAATCTCATCGATCAATTACAGAAAATACCGATGCAAATATCTATCTTAGAACTTCTAAATATCTCCCCATCACACAAAGAGGTTCTTGAGCAAGCTCTTGTATCAACCATGGTACCTAAAAATTTGGATGTATGTCAATTTCAAGCTATGGTGGGACATCTATCTACACCTCATTGCCTTTCATTTTCCAAACATGATGATGTATCACTCACCCATCCACATAATTCCACCCTTCACATTGAAGTCCTCATCCATAAACACCATGTAAAGTGTGTCCTGATAGATGGAGGGGCTAGTTTAAATATTTGTACCTTAAAGCTGATTCATGCACTAGGATACTCAGATGAAGCCATTGATACAAGAAGAAAAATCACAATCAAAGCATATGATGAGGAAGAAATATCCTCTAAAGGATTGATCATATTACCCATTCAAGTGGGACCTATTGTCCAAAATGTGGTTTGTCAAGTCTTAGATAGGGAACTGACATACAACATATTGTTGGGACATCCTTGGATTCATGATATGCAAGCAGTACCTTCCACCTATCATCAATGTCTGAAATTTTCCGTCAATGGACAGGAGGTAACAATCACAGCAGACTATAATGACACCCAAGCTTGCCATACATTGAAAACATCTCAGGATACATTAATACCTCACAACATAGAAGTTAGCACATTAGATTCATCTAATGGTGAGAAACAACAAAGCTTCATATCAAAGTGGCTTCCAAAACAACAAAAATCACAAAAGATCAAGGTGGAGCAATCTAATCCTTCAAATGTTGAAGAACAATTGGCTTCACCCTCACACCAATTCACCAACAAAGTACAAATAAGTGACAAAGGAATGGGTGAATATGGTGTCGGAAACTCTTTCCATCTCTCATAGATGTTACCCTCCTTACAAACGTATGGACAACCATCTACAACCACACAAGAATCAGCACAATCTACAACGGCATTAGATGGCAGATTTGTGAAAGCCAGAAACTTAGATGAAGAATCAGAAGATAAGGCTATACTCAATTGGCTTTATAGAGATGAGGAAGCTTCCACTTCCACGAGTGATATCATAGAGACAAATCAATATGGAAAGGGAAAAACTATTCTAGAGAAGATGGGATATTCAGGACAGGGACCTCTTAGGTTAAGGAAACAAGGCATAACAGAACCAATCCAACCACTCACACTCCAACATAAGGATAAAACGGGACTAGGATATACAGCAGGACAAGGACCTCTTGAACGAGGGGAACAAAGTGTAACAGAACCAATCCAAGTTCTCACAGTCCAACATAACAACACAAATGGGCTACGATATATAGAAGGACAGGGCTCTCTTGAATCAAGGGAACAAGGCACAACAACACCAACCCAACCTTTAACACTTCAACAAAATGGCAGAACTAGACTAGGATACACAAAAGAAGCAAGAGCAGAACTCACCAATAGAACTATGGAGCATATTCTCCAAATGATAGATAACTCCTAAATAGATTCAAATGAATATGAGTGGGACAACTTATCAGATGTTTCTTATGAAGATATTCAGATTGATGTTATCAAAAAGTATACACCCAAACATGAGGAGGGTCAAAGCTCGAGTTTTAATCCTATTGTCTTTGAATCACAAAATTTCGATGAATCAAGTGAAGATGAACAGACATCGAATGAGATAAATTATGTAGAAGAAAATACCTTCATAGGCCTCGACATAACCACTAACAAATTTGATGACATTTCCGTCTGAGCTTTCACAATCATTGACCTCAACCCATCTAATGATTCATTTCCTTTACTGCATCCTGAGCTTATCGAGTGGGAACCCCAACACCCCATCAATCTCCCTATTTTTGACAATGACTCCGCTATTATTAATTACCTTTGTTGTGCAGAATTTGATACTTGTTCTATCAATGCTTCTTTTAATGACGCTTTTAGGCAGGAGGGTGCCAAGCCTTCCAGTTGCAAAAGTATAAAAATAAATAATGGATCTAATGGTGAAAACCATTCTATGGTAGTATTAGATCCTAAAATAGTAAAAACAAAGAATGCATCCAATGGTGAAAACCTCATTGAGGCGCCAAAGGATGGAAGGTTTGACATCCTCCCACAACATTACCATGAAAGATCATCAGTGTTGATAGAACCCACACAGTCTATTGATATTGGCACAACAGAGAAAGTAAGAATACTACACCTGGCAGCATCCATGGCAGATACAGAAAAGCCATATTTTATCAAATTCCTTGAAGAACGATGCATCAATTTTGCTTGGTCATACTCTAACATGCCAGGCTTAGACACAGATCTTATTATGCATCACTTATCTTTACCAGTGGGCACTAAACCAGTAAAACATAAACTAAGAAAGATGCATCCACATGTTGCATTATTGGTAAAAAATGATTTGAAGAAACTACTAGATGTTGTATTTATCAGATCTATTGATTATGCTGAATGGATATCCAACATTGTAACTGTTTCAAAACCAGATCACACCATCAGAATATGTATGGATTTCCAGGATTTAAATAGAGCATGTCCAAAGGATAATTTTCCTTTGCCAAACATAGACATGATTGTAGATTTAACAGCTAGCCATCAAATGCTATCACTCATGGATAGATTTTCAAAATACAATCAGATCAAAATAGCTCCTGAGGACCAAGAAAAGATAGCATTTACTTGTCCATGGAGCACCTTTTGTTGGAACGTCATGCCTTTTAGGTTAAAGAATGCAGGAGCTACATACCAATGAGCTATGACAACAATCTTCCATGACATGATGCACACCTTCATGGAGGACTATGTGGATGACATCTTAGCCAAATCTCACACCAGAGAAGGACATCTGGAGATACTTGCCAAAATATTTGATAGGTTGGAGAAATTTAAAGTCAGATTAAATCCCAACAAATGTGTCTTTGGAGTAACATCAGCAAAACTCCTTGCATACATAGTTTCTACAAAGGGAATTGAAGTAGATCCAGCAAAAGTTAAATCCATTGTGGAAATTCCACCTCCTAAGAATATCAGCACATTAAGATCTCTACAAGGCCGACTACAATCCATCAGAAGATTCATCTCTCAACTAGCAGATTGGTGTCATCCATTCAACCATCTTTTGCATAAAAATGTATGTTTTAAATGGGATGAACAATGTGAGAGTACTTTCAATCAAATCAAGCATTATTTAATGACACCACCAATCTTGGTGCCACCTAGTGAAGACAAGCCATTGTTGTATATATCGCAACAACAGATATCTCTTTAGGAGCCTTGCTGGCACAAGACGATAGAGAAGGAAAGGAACAAGCAATATACTATATCAACAGGACACTCAATGGAAATGAAGTAAACTACACCTTCATCGAAAAATCATGCTTAGCAGTAGTATTTGCAACACAACAATTGCGACACTATATGCTCACTCACACTGTCAAGCTCGTTACAAAAATTGATCCCCTCAAGTATTTACTCAGCAAAGCTGCTTTAACAGGAAGGCTGGGAAAGTGGGTCATGCTCCTCAGTGAGTTTGACATTGAGTATGTTAAAAGGTGAGCTATCAAAGGACAAGTCATTGCCGACCAATTAGCCAAAGCTCCATTGTCAGACAGTCATCCTATGGCCATGGAATTTCCTGATGCAGATATCCTCAATATTACAACACAACCATGGCAACTCTACTTTGATGGATCCTACACACAACATGGATTAGGGGCAGGAATTTTATTTGTCACACCTCTTGGGAACACAATTCCATGATCTTACAGGCTTACCTTCCATTGCACTAACAATGTGGCATAATATGAAGCTTTAATAATTGGAATTAAAGTAGCTATTGATTGGAGAATCACAGAGCTACAGGTGTATGGAGACTCTCAATTAATCATCTATCAAGTCAACAACGATTACCAAACTAAGGATGACACACTGATTTTATACAAGAGACTGGTAGATGATCTAAGGAAATACTTCATAGATATCAAATTTGAGCAGATACCAAGATCAAAGAATAAAGCAGCAGATGCCATGGCCACAATAGCATCTCTTCTACAAATGGCTGAAACGCAAGATCATTATCGATTTATTGTGGAACAAGTATCAAATCCTGTGTATGCAAACCCCAAATCCCAAACCATAAGCCTTTTGGATGGCGCCCAATCTTCCATTTATGGAGACATTTATACTTACCTAAAAGATAATATCTTACCGCCAGATCTTTCTCGCAACCAAAAGTGCAACTTCATACGCCAATCTGCCAAACATATCATTATTGCTAACACCCTTTACCGTCAAGGCCTAGATGGTACTCTTTTGCATTGTTTAGAAAATAACAAATCTGCTTCTGCTTTACATGAGGTGCATGAAGGGATTTGTGGCACACATTCAAGCGGATTATCTTTAGCCAAGAAACTTCTTCGTTTGGGATATTACTGGCCGCGCATGGAGTAAGAATCTTATCAGTTTAATAAGAGATGTCAAAAATGTCAGATTCATGGAAATCTTATACATGCACCAGCACAGGAGCTCCATCCATTCACATCTACATGGCCTTTCTGTCAGTGGAAATTGGACTTGGTAGGGAAAATTAATCCATCTTCATCTAATGGACATAAGTTCATTATCACAGCAACAAAATATTTTACAAAATGGGTGGAAGCAGTTCCCTTAACCATAATCATTGGGAAGCAGATATCATCCTTCATACTTAATTATCTCATTTGTAGATATGGGATACCCCAGTCAATCATCACAGATAATGGCAGGCCTTTCAAAAACCAAGATGTCCAAGAGCTATGTGAAAAGTTCCACATCCAACATTGCTTTTCAACCCCTTATTACCCTTAAGGTAATGGACAGGCAGAAGCTTCAAACAAAACAATCCTAAAGATTCTCAAGAAGACTGTAAATGAGTAGGGCGTGATTGGCACGTTCAGCTTAACCCTGCTCTTTGGGCTTACAGGACTAGCATCAGGACACCAACAAGAGCTACACCATATGCTCTTGTCTATGGATCAGAGGCAATATTACCTATCGAAGTAGAAATTCCATCCCTTCGAGTTTCACTAAAGGGACTCATTTTAGATGAGGATTACAGGGTCTCTAGACTTCAAGAATTAGAGCTACTTGATGAACATCGACAACAAGCTGTCAATCATTTGACAGCCTATCAACAAAGAATGTCTAGGAACTATAATCATAGGGTTAAGCCTAGAGTCTTCCATATCAGAGACTTGGTCCTACGGGAAAACCCTAGAAATCAAGAAATAGAGAAAAGAAGGGAAAGTTTGAACCTAACTGGATAGGGCCTTATGTCATTATATCAGTCTATGGATCAGGAGCATACCGACTATCTATACCAGAAGGAGATGTGTTAGAGGAGCCTATGAACAGCATTCATCTCAGGTGATTCTATACTTGAGGATACCTAGTGCACAGTTGGTAAGGTTGTCTTGATGAAAACCTGGCAAACAAGCATCATAAAAAAAACAAAAAAACAAAAAAACAAATGGTGAAAACCTGGTAAATAGGCGCTACTTGTGATTTTCAACCAGCTCTCCTATCTATTGGGTATAGTTTTGTTATGATTATCTCCTTTCATGATCATTTCCATCTATCATTTGAGAAAATTATTATCACTATCCATATCATGGTAAGGTTATCATGTCTTACCCTAGCTTGGGGGCAATATCCTAGAGTTATTTGGTACAATGGACTTTGAGCTTAAAAGGAAAGGAAATCAAACATGACAACACCAAGTGGCAATACTTGAAAAGTCAAAATCCAAAAACATCAAAAAATCCATCAAAAAATCCAAAAACATCAAAAAATCCGTCAAAAAAATCCAAAAACATCAAAAAATTTGTCAAAATCCAAAAACATTAGAAAATCCATCAAAAAATCCAAAAACATCAGAAAATCCATAAAAAAAAATCCAAAAAACATCAGAAAATTTGTCAAAATCCAAAAACATCAGAAAATCCAAAAACACACAAAAATATAGTCTGTGTTGGTTGAACTACATGGTCTCTAAGTATATAACGTAGGCAAGGCTAATCTTTGATCAAGCCCCCGAGGCCCCTAGGATAGGTCTTTAGGTTAGTTCTTTAGTCAAACGTCTGGGAATATCATGCACACATCGGCACACACATTTTCAACATCGATGATCTAATCTGAATAATGATTTGAAAATACTTTAACATAGAATTTGAATTGTTGTACTTTTCTTTTTATCATTTGCTTTTTATTTCTTTGGAGCTACTCGATGATGTATTGAACTAGAGAGGGAAGGAAGGAGAATGATACTTTTCTTTGTTTGCTGTTTGTGAGATAGTCATTATTATTTTGTGAATTGTCGCAGGAAGTGCTCTACCAAATATCATGGATGACATTCTGATTCACTTAAGAAAATGGTTAATTCTTGTCTGTTTACGCAAGAAATGCTCAGGTCATCTTGGTTTAATTATACCTCAATGCTTGTATTCCCTTGCAATATCAAAAATCATGAAAGAAATAATCAGGTCATCATTGGTCTATCTCATATCATTGATGCTTGTATTCACTTTCAACATTTAAAAAAAAAAAAAAAAGCTCAGTGATGATACAAAGCAAAATAAAAAGATTGTTGAAATGACAAATAGATTTGCATGATAAAAATAGATTGCATTCATAATAATACATTTGCGGAGTATTGGTTACACAAGTTATAAAGATTGCTTTACAAACAATGTTATATTTTCTTATTATGGATTGAGTATACTTGACACATACAATTATCATAGTTACAAAATCATTCTTATTGCATGCATATAGAACCATTTCTTCGTCTCATCATAAATTTCACAATAAACATCTCATTTTCACATATTATCATTCACATATTACATAAACATTTCATTTCGTCATATCATATACATTATATTTCATTATATCATCATCCATATATTTATATGTATCATATTTACATATCATCACATTTTACATGATATTACCATATAATTGCAAAATAATCATTCATTGCATGCACATAGAACACATTCTATAATTTCATCATATATTTCACATATACATTACATTACATTATTTTTATCATATTTCCCATATGACATATTTTCCATACATTGCATACATCCATTGAATTTCATAAACATTAAATGGCATTCAATTAAAACATACATACATCTTGTTTCATATTATATTATTTTATCATATGCATCCACATCAAACGTCTCATTTCAAGTCATACAAATCATATGCACATCACATTTTGCATAACCATATACACATAGCATTTCACATATTGTATAAATATGGCATTTCAAAAACATATAAACATTGCATACCATTGCATTTCATTAGAAAATACATACATCATCATTATCATAAAACACAAAAATCACATCATCATAAATACATCTATCACATCTAGCATAATAAATCATCATAAAACATAGAAAGCAAACTGCATACATCTCATCTTCACATATCATATATTACATAAAAATTAAAATGCATCCATCACATAAATCATGTAGAACGCATCACAAATCGATCAAAACTGCTACACATCATATATATCTCATCAAGTGTCAAGTATACAATGAAGTCTAGAAAGGATGAATATAACATCATATCAAACAAAATGGTTGTATATATCTCTCAAAATACATCAATAGGTACACACATGATCTCAAGTAGTGCTCGCACCAGAAGGAGCAGGTCTCACACGAGTATCACCACCACCACCAGCTGTACCAAGATCTCTCGGATCTCTCAGATCTCTCGAGAGAGGTTGTGTCACACCTCTACTCACTGTCCTCGAACGAATCCTCTCTGAGCGAGACTGGGCATAACTGACTCTCTACTCTAGAGGGAAAATCTCATGATATCGGCTCCTGTAGAACTCAATCTTTGCATCGGCCTGCATAGCCTCTCGCATGTAATCTGCCATAGAGGTCCCATCGACCACTCTCTACAATCTCTCTATGGTAGCTTGCACTGTCTCTGCTACCCATCTAGCAGTATCTCGCTCTGTAGTCAAGGCAGTAATCTGTACCTACATCTGGGCCTGTGTCTATACATCTACCGACTATACCTGTGCTTGCTGCCTAGCCTCATCCCTTTGGCTAGTCAGCAATGTGATATGTGCCTGTGCAGTGGTCAACTGTGCTCGTACATCTGCTAGTTGAACCTGTGCTTACTCTGCTAACTGTCTGGCCTCATCTCTCTCACCAATCAGAGAGGTACTCTGCGTGTGTGCAGTAGCTAGTTGTGCCTGCATCTAGGCCTGAGTCTAAGCTACTAATCCCTGCACCTGTGCTAGCTGTCCCTATAAAGTTAGAACCTCCACATGTAAACCAACAATCTCTGATCACTCTGCTAGATTGGGAGCAACTTCCTGCCTCTTACGAGGTGCACTAGTCGAAGGCTTTGAGGTACTTGCTACGCTCGGTCTCCCCTCATCTCTACCATCATCCCCACTGTCATCATCACTATCATCACTATCACTCTCATCACTATCCTCCACATCCACATCAACATCCACATCCTCCTCTCTCCTCTCTCTGCGACCACCGTGACCACCCCCTGCAGCTGCTGGTACTGACTCATCTCGAATAGTAATATGAGGAGGTGGGTGTAGAGATAAATACTGTCCATAGTTAGGAGTAATGGGTGCCTCTACAATATCTCACCGCAGATCCCATACCGATGGCTGAAGAGCATGATAACCCTCAATAAGTGCCTCATAAGGTAAGCATGGACCCCAATCACTGGCATCTATCTGGCGTCGTCCATAGTGAGCTACTCCCTGTGGCATACACTGTACAATCCTATACTGCCTATAGACGCAGCGAATTAGGAATGGCTCCAAAATCTTGGAGCTCTTCCCGATCAAATACATAGAGTCGGACAAATATCCCAACTTGACATCATCCTCATCCAAGTCATCACAATCTAAATATGGATGCCAGGTCACTATCTCCACATCAATAAGAACCCGTCTCCAATAATCTAGCTTACCCATCATATGCTGGGTAGGCCTACCTCTGTAATGGAACACATAAGTTCTCATCGCTGGTCTCGATAATACCAACTCAGGACACGTGACAGCAATATGCTCCCATGCCCATACCTAAAGAATTGTAGCTCCTGCTGATAAACTATTACCTCCTAGGTACACGATCCAGTGTAAATCATGATATAACTGAGCAAGCATACACATGCCCCAAGCATATCTCATCCTGTGTAACACCATGCTCTCTAATACCCGACCCCATCCAAGAGATAGACCCTTTGACCTCTTATTAGGACAAAGGAATCCACCAATAAAGCCTACCAAAATTGAAGGAAGTTGAGCATATGAATCATAAATCTCTACCCAGGGGATCCAAACTCCTGCAATATGAGGATCCTGAAAAACTCTTTGAATAGAATCTATCCCACCCCGCTCCTCTGAATCATGCACAACAATCTCACCAACAAAAGGAATATGAAGGATACACCATACATCCTATGGCATCATGGTCATCTCACTAGTAGGTAAATGAAAGGTGTTGTGGTCGCTATGCCACCACTCTGCTAAAGCTATAAGTAGACCCCTAATATGGGGCATGTCCAATAATGTTGCTAAACCACAATCAGTAATATGCTATCTCTCCTCTGATGAAAGTCATGGTATCATATCAAAAGGCCAGGGGAACTACTCTCGCAACTAGACAACATCTAAATTCTCTTGTTATCATAGAAACATTTTACAGATCAATACGTTATCATCATAATATCAAACATCAGTTATTTTATCCAAACTAATGATCAAATCACCTATCATGAGGTCATCAATTTCTAAAATTGTGCTTATCTATCACATGATCAATTTATCAAGAATGAACCCTCATCTATCAATCAGGTTCAATCCATCAAATTTTTTTATTCCTCGCTTATCATGAGGGTAATTATTATCAATCAATCAATGGATCTCACTTATCATGAGATCGTTTACCATCTATTTATTCAAATCAATGTGCTACAGTTTCTAGTAGACGCACTGTAAGATTTGGTCGGGGCACTAAAACTACTGGGGTGCTATGCTATCTTGTCGGCGCGATAAAACAAAGTTCTTGCACACTCCTTTGGTGAGGCGCTACAATAGACCTTAGGTGCGCTAACCTATCTACTCAAGGTGCTATTCTTTTCGACGCGCTAATCTATTCTAAGGGGGTGCTACAGAACTTGGTTGGCGCGCTAAAGTTCTCGCGCGCTAAAACAGACGGTCGACGCACTACGTCGGACCGTCGATGTGCTATTCCACACCCGGTTGGGTGCTAAAACTCTAAAAATACAAAAAAATGAAATAAAAATCATGTGCACGAATTACGAGGAGGTTTCAGGGTACGTACTGAAGGTCCATAATCAGCCGGACGCTGTTGACGTCGCACACACTCGAGTCGGTGAGTGTGGTAGGGGATCGGCATCCTGCTGCTCCTAACACTCTAAAGGTCTCTATCACAATTTTGAGTGTGGTAGGGGATCGGCATCCTGCTGCTCCTAACACTCTAAAGGTCTCTATCACAATTTTTTCTAAGACAAATGCACAAATGGCTTTTGAAAATAACCTTTTGAGCTTATATAGGTTCCTTTTGTGGGATTTTTCGTGGGATTTATTTACTTTTCTTTCTAAGAAATTAATTCTTATCTATCGTGGGGGCAGTTTTGGACAATTTTATCAGGAGATAAATTGTTTCTTCATCGTTTCTTCATCAAATAATTCTGAAATCATCAATTTCCTCATAAAATTTCAAAATTCATCAATTTCTCTCCCGTGGGGGCATATATCGCTATTATTTCAAAATTCAACATCTGGGGCAAATCTGGGGCATATTCCAAACTTTTTGTCAATACTGGCAGCTGAGGCAAAATAATTCTTTGAAGCAATGCGTAAACACATCACTTCAAAGAGGGGCAAAATGTATACACCTAAAAATGGTCTAATTAATTAAATACATTTATTTGATTAATTAATCTGTTATTCCTCTACTATTAAATAAATAAAAATTATTTATTTATATAGTTCATATTTTATTTCTTCTAAATCCTCCTTTTATTCTAATTTTAATTAAATAAGCAAAATTAATACCTTTGTTTTATTTAATTATTGTTATAATCAAATTCTTCTATTTATAAAGATCCTATTAGTCTACTTTAATTAATTAAATAAAGTTCACATACTTTGTTTAAATTAATTAATCACTCTTCTTTCACATTTAATTTAATAAATAAAATTCTTATAGTTTGTTTATTTAAATAAATTTTCTTCCAATTTTGGGAATAAATCAAATAAAATATTCCTAAAATCTTCTAAAAACCTCCACCTCATCAAATCTCAACAATAAAATAAAACTATTCAGTTTTATTAAATATTTCAACAACCAACTCCTGTGCATTTATGGGAATGGTCGTGAAAGGCTGTCACAGAAAAATCTTCTCCTATTCTTTGGCTTGATGTTTTTGTGGGGAGGAACAATCCCCATGGAAATCTCAAGAGTTTCCATCTCTCACCACACAATTCCTCAGAGGAAATCCCAGCCTTTTATCCTGTGCCCCTTCACAAATGTGTGCCATGAAATCTATAAATATAGGTTTCTAACTACAGGAAAAGGATCCTAATTTGTGCAATCTTACTCTGCAGGTTTTCCAGGCATTCAAGCAATCAAGCAAATAGAAGCAATCATCAAGCAATCAAGCATTTTAGTTCATCAATCATGGTTGTTCACAGTAGTTTCTTTCTCATAAGTTTTACTATAGAATCATCTTAGTTGCATTTAGGAATCATAATAGCTTAATTATCATTCTTTAAGTGTCATTTCAACAATCTATTAGCTTGTTTAAATCTGAGAGAAAAGTAAATTAGAGAAATCTTTAAAGTTAGAGAGCAATAGGACAAATTTCTGAAGGTTCCTGTGTTTAAAATAGTTTAAATCTCTTGAATCTTAGATACAATGTCTTATTTAGAAGTGTAGATGCATACTTAGTTTGTTTATCTCATTCTTACACTTTCATTTTATATCCTTTATATTAGCTTGGTGATTGTATCCTTGTATTTGAGGGTGTTGGTTGCTAGGATACGGTGGTCAATTTTTATAAATTTTGAGATTAATTACTACATTATAAATAAAATTTTCTCACCAAGTTTATCATTTCATCAATCTCACTACCTGATATTATGGATTTGAAAATTGATACTTTGGTACTAATATTATGAGAATAGGGTTCTTTTTAGGGATTTTTCAAGGTATTTTGTAAATATGGTTGGTATGGAGGCTAGATGTTAGGAAATAATAGCATGCTAGGGCAAGGTGAAAAAAATAAAATTTATATTAGGTCATCCCCAATATAAATCACAATACACATGTAACTAGAAGAGAATTTCTCCCTTTAGATTTGATCATCATAAAAATTATAGTCAAAGGTGTATCTCCATGAAAAAATTAAATACCATTTATTTTAAAATAAATTATTGAAATCATCCAACGTCACCTTTAGGGCTCTTTTTATGGTGGTGGAATTTTCTCTAGTAGTGATGTAGCAACTCCTTTTTCCTTGAATTTTTTGACCAATGCCTATCCTAACTAGTCCATGCCAACTATTGACAAAGGAGCTAATGATGGATACTAGTCAAGTTCTTTTCCTTTAAATTTTGTATCTCTCAATTTGACCATAATGATTTTCTCTTCAATGTTAGAGTGGACCATGCAATGATTCACAATTTCATAAAAAAAAATTGGTGGGTGTAGTCAATTATTATATTATTAAATTGTGGGAGAAAATATAATTTGACATATAGGATGGAAACCTACATAGTAGGTGGTGTTAGTGATAAAGGTGAATATATGGTATTTCATGCCAGGAATAATATTACTTGTTTATGGGAAACCATGATAATATTTTCTTCATGGGATTGATAGTGTGGTTATGGTGTAGTTGATGTATTCTCCTTAGTTGTACAAGGATTTGTTGGTTAGTTTCAGTTGCAAATACTATGGTAGTTATAGGAATCATATGTATTCTAGGTTGATTTAAACATATTCACTATTTGATAGCAAAGTTTTAGTAGCTAAGAATTAACCTTATTTTCCCAATTATAGTTTTGATCCTTACAATGGTGCTAAGGCATTAAAATTTCCCCATAGGTATGATAGAATATATTAATATGTATTAAAGCCTTCTTTAGGATCAATACACCATGTAGATCCATTAATAATGGAAATACCAACTAATGTGGGATGAAATCAATAATTCAATCTCTAAGATTATAAGAGTGGCTCCCAATCTATCATATGTTAAGCTTAGTGTTGCATAAATAAAATAGAAAGAGATTATAAGATAACCTAACATAAATGAAAGGATCATGATAGATGCATATATTATATCACATTTAGAGTAGTGATTTATAGCTCAGAATAGAATCATCAAATGAAAATAATGCATAATAATATAGAATTCAACTAATAAACATATAAAATAATTATATTGTTTGGAAAAAAAAAGGGTATGTGCAGGATCATGGGAGTCCAAACTAGGCCTCTAAGTGGCGATGAAAAATTAGAAAATCAGAGTTAGGCAACTTGACATAAAAATTTGAATAGGTTACTAACATAACTTGAAAAATATGTAACAACAAAAGTTGTACAAACTTGAATGTAGCTTCTAAGCTACTAGTCCTTTTTTTGGAAAAAAATAAATTTGTTTTGAGAAAATTTGAAATTTCAATGCAGTGGTACTAAATTTTCAGGAAAAAGATAAGAAGTGGGTGTATGTCTGACCACCCTAAGTACAAGAAAAAAATTCTAATTTTTTCAATATAAGTAGAGGAAACATGCCCGAATGTGCTCTAATATTTTTGGTAATTTTTTCCATGTAAATAATTAGTTATGAAATTTTTATTAGAACTTTTTAGAATTATTAAAATGTCTGTGTCTAACCACCATAACTTGGTCAAAAATCTATGAAATTCAAATTTTTTTTATCCTATAGTATGCAAGGAATAGAATATGGTGCATCTTGTCAATTCAAAAAATGTTAAGTAGTTTGAAAGTTATAGAAGTTTTTCAATCAGCCTATGCATTAGGACTTTAGATGTAATGTAGGTAGAAAGTCAATAATAATTATTTATTAAATTCAAAATAAGACAAAAGTTATATTGGTGGAAAGCTGACAATTTTTTCTATAAACCCTTTTCCTTTGACAGAATTAAGATTAAAAAAAAGTCATCAGCCACAAGGGCGAACTTCGAAAAACTAAGTAAATTTTTCAAAACATGTTTTTTAGGTTGACTTTCTAGGTCAGACAATGTCTAACCAAATCTCGACCAATATCCATTTTGGTTTGGTAATACCAAACCAAAAAGGATATACGTTTATAACGGATATCTATTTTGAAACATATATCAGTTTCAAAATGGATATCCATTTTGTTTTTAAAATGGATATCTATTTTGGAAAGCGGGAAACCATTTTTTTGAAAAACAAAATAGATATCTGTTTTGAAGACCTAAAAAATCCTCTTTAGTAAAATGGGCATAACTTTTGTGTGTCTTTCCGAAATATCAACTTTTTATAGGTGTTGGAAAGGTGATTGAGAGCTCTATGAAATGGGCTAGGTGGTGTTTCTATATTGTACGCAATGAAATAAGTATAATCATTTGAAATTCATATTTAATTTTTGAAACATCAAATGCTCACTACTTTCACATGCAAAGTCTTTTTTTCATGATTTTTTGGTAACACTCATCTCAAAATACTAGAAACATTAGAAATAGCAATGAATAATGAAATATTTATATTTTTTTTAGCAAGGAGATGAACAAATCTTCATAAATCATCATATCTCTCTATCCCTTTCTCTGCCTCTCTATATATAACTATGTCTCCCCTTAAGATCTAGACATATCCCTCCCTCCTTTCTTCTTTCTTTATCCCTATCTAAACCTATCTTTCTCACTCTCTCTCTCCTTGAGCTCTAGACCTATCTTTTTACCTCTATCTCCATCCTTTCTCTCTCTCTCTCTACCTCTCTCTCTTTCAGGTCCCTCTCACTCCCTCTCCCTCTCTCTCTCTCTCTCCTCCATCTCCCTCTCACTCTCCATCTCCCCTCTCCATCTCTCTCTATCTCTCCCTGGTGTGTAGTATCTCTGGTAAATATAGTATCTTCCCTCTACTCTGCAATATATATATATATATATACATATATATATATATATACATTTGTTTGGGTTAGCCATTTGCCTCTAGGATATATATATATATCAGTGTCATGTCCCCTGGCTGAATGTCTGTATATATATATGCGTATATATATCCTCCTCCTACTATGCCAGTGCGTATAGTGGCCCATCACTCTGTCTGTCTTATCTCTATCACCTATATACCAGTGACTTTGAGATGGGGAGACAGCGAGGGAGAGTGACTTGAGATGGAGTGAGGGAAGGAGAGATATAGAGAGAGAGTGGGAGAGAGAGAGACCTAAGAGGGATATGAAGAGATAGAGAGAGATAGAGTGTGTGTCTAAGAGAGAGCGACTTAAGAGAGAGTGGGAGAGAGACTTGAAAGGGATAAGTAGAGTGTGAGTAAGAGAGAGACATGAGAGAAGAGAGAGGGATTGGTTGAGACCTGAGAGAAAGAGGAGAGGAAGAGAGAGAGGAGACAATGGAAGAGACATGAGAGAGACCTAAGAGGGAGAGAGGGAGTGGAAGAGAACTAAGAGAGAGAGAGGGAGGGAGGGAGGGAGAGAGAGAGGGGATTCGGAGGGGAGATGGAGAGATAGATAGAGGGAGGTGTTAGAACCGTAAATTTTTTTAAAAATTCTATAGCCATTTGTATTCATGAATTTCCTATGAGTTCCATGCCATAAGAAAAAATCCATTTCTATGTATCATTTTGCTTATGTATCTTTCTATTTTCATCATTGGCCTCCATGGAATTCATTTATTATCATGTTTCCATCAGTTTGAGTCATATCGCTGTGAGATCAAACATGTCTCCCCAACCCATAAGTAGATTTTTCTAATGTGTGTATTTTGCAGTTTGTTGGTAGGAGGTTTGGATTGCTATATTGACATGTATGCACTGGGGGACACATTCGGCAAGACTTGGTTCATGTCTCCCCGACTATGTATATGGAGTTCCATTAGTGTAAGCTCAACAGTATCGACACAGTGTTATGGTGACTTCATTTTGTCATGCCGATCGGTGGTGGGAGGAACCTATCGGCATGAGTTGTGATATTCGTAGTAAGGTCTCACCGAACGGGGCAGGTCTTGCTGACCCCGCCAGTAAAAAAAAGCTCATCTCGGTCTAACTACGGGCTATCGGAGAGAGGTCTCCCCGATATCGGATTGTCACAACAAATGTTAGGTCCTAACGATGAATTCTAGTGGAGACACGTGGTTGTAGTGGGTCCCAAGGGAAAGTGAGAGTGGAGGCTCCCATCGGTATAATGCTCTTCTATCGATTTGAGGTCTCGCTGAATTCAATTTGTCTCACCAACAATGTGGGTGGATCGGGGAGATTTCATCATGGTCATGCTGATATGCTTTGATTGTTGGTGAGACCGGGCCCTATGTCTCAGCAACCGGCACTTAAGGGATACATTTTGGTGTGATCTGGGGCTTTCGATATATCATTTTGGCGAATGACCTTGGTCTCACCGATAATGCATATGGAGACTCCATCGATATGAAAATCTTTAGGTCTTGGTGATGAGGAGTATTGCTCGGTCTGACTTCCATGTTTCGGTGTGACTTGGAGTATTCTATGTGACATCTCCCCAACTCTAGCAAGTCATGCTAACATGTTATTTACATCGGTGAGATATGTGCATTGTCTCGACGAACTAGCTATTCATGGAGTACATCGGTAAGAATGAAGGCTATCGGGGGGAAGTCTTGGCGAGGTGCCTGGGTCTTGCCGAATGGAATGCAATGGTGGTTTTGTCAACGGGACAATTTGAGGCTCATAGTGACATGAGGTTAAGTGGCAGGCTCTCAGGGAAACACAAAGCTATCTCTATGAGGTCTCCCCAAGGTTGAAGTGTCATGGTGACAGTGAATTAAACGAAAGGTGCATTTCGATGAGAAGCTTCTCATGTCTTGGCGACTGGGAAAACATTTGGGGCTCTCAGTGAAACATGTTGAGATTGATATAATGTCTCTTTGACTGTAAAAAGTCACGGCGAATAAACAAAAGGTGCACGTGAGATGGTAACAAATGAATTGCTTTTGGCATGACTAGTAGGTTGTCTCACCGACTGTTTCAACTGGTAAATTATAGTAATACAAATCTTGTGGCTAGCATGAAATGATCCCTTGTCTATGGATAACCTATTGATGGAAAAGTCAGAGGAATACTAAATTGAGACCCTGAGCATCGGTTATGACTATTGGTCATCATGGAGATTTCAATGCTACTCGACATGGAGTCTCATGTGGTCAAGAGAGGTTATGGAATCTCTGGCATGCGTTTTGAAAATGGCTGAGTGGGAGCTTTGTAACAGTGCATGTTGAGGCATGCGCCTATTTTTGATGGTCTATATATGTGCTCACTCTTGACTATAATGGAGTTGGTAGGATGGGCAGAGAGAATAGAGTAGGTTGAAATTACAGTAGATAGAAATTTCATTTTTGAGACTATGTTGCATAAAAAAAATTGACAATGGAGATTTCAATTGAATTCACTTGAGCTAGTGATTTCTTTCTGGTGTCAATTATGTGTCGAGTTCATTGAATAGCATTATTGAATTTGTCTCCATGTTGATTCTTTCTAGTTATTTAAATTGAGGTAACAAGTTTATTTTCAATTTATTAGTGAACATTTGTTGTTTCTGTGTGATTAATCTATCGGTTCTCTCAAGTAGGGATTCAATCCTTTCTGTTGATCACAGTAATCAGGGGGAATTCATCAGGATTCTTAAAGTAGAGCTTATTAATCACAATCCTTCATTTTTTATACAAGTTGTAAACAGATCATATGCCTACAGTTTGATTTTTTGCCAGAATAAGTTGCTCACCTCTGTTTCGTTTGAATATGCATACCCAACAAGGCACTGGTCTCTACATTTCATCATTTTGAATTCACTTAATCTCTTTACATTTGTTAATTAAGTATTCTAGGATTTAGGTCAGAAGGTAGCTATCTAGTTTGGTTTCATTTGTTCATTGTCATCTGCCATTGTGGACAAAGCATTTCAGAAAGATAATCACAAGTTAAGTCTGCATTGTTTAAGAGAGGTACACCCACCTAGGTTTAGCAACACCTAAAGAGTAGAAGGTTGAGTTCTCTTGACCTTGTTCTGTGGCCCTAAAACATATCAAGAGATTGGCAGCCTCTTGAGGCATTCAACCTATGTTTTTGAGAGCTAACAAATTGGTGACTCTGCTTGGGAAGAACTTGAGAAAATTTGGTGGCAGACAGCCTTTCCTTATAGAGTCATACAAATTTTTAAATCAGGTCTTCAAATAGAGATTCATAATTGTGTATTTTGTAGCTCCCCATCTGAGTCACACAACTAACAAATTGGCGACTCTGCTGGGGAGTAACTTGAGAAAATCTGGGCCTTAATCATAGAGTCAAAAGTCCTATATACAGACTCCGCTGGGAATAATAAATAACAATCTTTTTCTCACTTTTAAGAAAGTGAGTGGCGACTCTGATCAAACATCTCAACATGAATGGAAGAAGATCAATATTTAGAGGAGGTCATATTGGAGCCCCTGCTGGCACTAGTAAATGGACACATAAAAGTGATAAGGTTGACAAGGGTAAAGGGAAAAGTGAGGATATATGCTTCACAAATAAAGATAAATCATCAATACCTTTTGGTGAAAATTGTTTTGACACATGGAAAGATAATTCAAATGAAGAGCCTTGTACCTCAGAAGATCAGAAAATTCCTTTTTACAACATTCAGAAAAATGTTCAATTTGAAGCTAGAAAACAGGCCAAGTTTGAAGCTGGACTTGAAGTTGAATGACTCAGAATTCAATATGAATATGACCAAAAAATGGAAGGTAATCAGAGTGGACCTACTAATCAGGAAGATTATGAATCTTTAAGTTATGAGGAAGTCAAGGCATGGTATGAATCTCAGAGAAAGGAAAGGGAAGAGCAGAAAAAAGCCCAAATGATTCAAGCAATGAGAGAATTCAAACTACAGAAAGCTTAGAACATTCCTCACACATCTGGTTTTCCCCCAAAATATGTACCACCTCATAAACAGGGTAATCATGGTGTTGGGTATTCTGAACCACCAAGGATTCCTCACCATCAAATTGGGAACCAATATAGATAGCCAAATCATCCACCTAATATTCCCACACAACATACAAATAATTATCCACCTCTTGGTTAGCGTCATGTGCCATGGAAAAATATGTAGTACAATGACCCTATGTACCAATATCAACACCCACATAATCCTCCTCCTTATCAATATACAACCATGATTAGACAATTTGATCTATCAGGGTTTCAATTATACCCTTATCCCATGGACAGTAGTTGGAGAGGTTTAGTACCCAAATTTATAGGAAGTAATGCAATCACTGCTGAGGATCATTTAAGAAGTTTCAATACTTTCATTCAAGACCTAGATATACCTCATGAATATTTGCATATGAGATTGTTTATGATGTCCCTTATTGAGGAAGTTGGGGATTGGTTCAATAGCCTGGCAACAGCTTCTATTTATTCTCTCCAGATATTTCAGGATCAGTTCCTTGAACAATATGGAAATTTGAGTGCACCAGATGCTGCTCTCCATGAACTAATGCGAATTCAGAAAGGTAAAAATGATTCTATCTTTGATTTTAATAGGAGATTCAATAAACTGCAGAATAGAATACCTCCAGGATCAAAGTCACCAGACTCTGTATCATTAAGTGTTTACCTGAATGCATTTGACCCTAAAAAAGGGTATGAGCTGAGAAACAGGTTCCCAAGGGACTTAGCTGAAGCACAAAAGATAGCATTAACAATTGAGAATAACAAAAAAGGTGCTAGGATAATGAATAAGAGAGATAACCCTCGAGCTCCTCAAAAAGATAATAATTATCAATATAAGCAGGAGAACACATATAGGAATGAAAGGCCAATGCCAAGGTTGCATGACATGCCCTATAATACAAACTAGAAGGATGGAAAACCTGTAGCGGATAGGCCTGGAAGTAAAGAAACTCCTGATCCATTGAAGAAGGGAACATATATGGTGAATAGTAATTATTTTTGTGAAGTTTGTGATAAACCACACTCCCCTGATTATTGTGTAGTAGCTTAGAGAATGTAGGAAGAAGGAGTGTTAATGGGAGATGGTGGAGAAGATCAGACAATCTACTTAAATTCAAATGCTTCTCACCATGTTGAGGAGAGGTACTCATCTTCGAAGGAGGGAGGTTATGAGTATGATGTTGTAGAACAAAGGTACAATGTTCATATGGCTGAGCAGTAGGTTTTTTCTGACTCTGAGGATGATTATGTAGAACCACAATCTATTGAGGTGCCTGCTCATAATAATGTGAGGAGACTTACTGAGGAAGAGATAGAAAGATTGACTGTTGCTACAGTAGAAGAAGCCAAGAGTAAATACTGGTTGAGGAACAGGCCAATAAATGAGAAGGAAGGTGTCCCTAGGGGTATTTTTATGAAAGATCAAAAAGTTGTACAAGGAGCTTCAAAGAAAATTGAAAATAAACAATGTGAAGAAAGCAAATAGAATCCTGTCCAAAAGGATGCAGTAAAAGGGCTACATAAAGAAATTCAAAAAGTGATCAGTCAGGTAAAGGAGAAAAAGAGGTGAACAAAGGAGAAACATCAGAACAAAAGAAAGTGATTAAGGCAGAAGGTCCTTCTTTTGATTTCACTCAAGCATTGTCTCAGGTAAAGATGTCTGTCCCACTTCTAGAAATGATGAAAATTAAGGAGTATAGGGACAGTGCAATGCAATTGATAACAAATGAGAGTGAAAAACATGTAAGTACTGAAAATAAAATGGTTACTAAAAATAAGCAGAATAAAGTAAATATCCCAGAAATCTGCTTGAGTAATGTATTGACAAGTCTGCCACAAGTTGATCCTTTCTTTATCACATTACTCATAAATAATAAATTATTGAGGAATTGTATGATAGATTCTGGTGCTGCCATGAATATTATGCCAGTAGGAGTGAAACAACTAGGCATGGGGTGGATACATATGAAGGAAAATGTTATGCAATGGATAACCGACCTATTCCTGTGGTGGGTATAATGAAAGATGTAGAAGTCAAGCTAGCTACTTATCCTCAAGTATCTTACAATATTGATATAACAGTGATAGACACCCCTCCTCAATTCGGTACGCTCATATAAAGGCAATGGACGGCGGCCATTGGTGGAAATTTCCAGTTCGATCTATCTTATGCAAGCATTCCTGTAAATGTCCAAGAAGTGAAATTGTACAGGAAGCTAAGGATGAATCAGCTCATTGACTGTGTGCCACATGACCAAATCAATTGTTTTTGTGATGTTGATTTTGGGAGTTTCAAAATAGAACCAGCACAGCCATAATTGACTAATAGTGATCCTATGGAGAAGCATGCTACACAAAACCACAATGGTGTGTGGAAGATTTTTTTTGATGGAACCTGCAGCCAAGGAGGCAGTGGAGCTGGGATAGTATTTGTTTCACCTGAAGGTAATACATTTAAGTATTCATTCCTATTAACCTTTGAATGCACAAATAATGTGGCAGAGTATGAAGCTCTATTAACTGGATTGAATATAGCGGTGAAGCATAAAATAAAGTTGCTTGCTATTCTAGGAGATTCAGAGTTGGTTGTATCACAAATTAAATCAAAGTATGCAGCAAAAAATAAAAGGTTAAAGCAATACATAAATGCTATATGGGATACGATAGAGTTGTTTGATGCTTTCTCGATTGAATGGGTAGATAGATCGAAGAATATAATGCAAAATTTTCTAGCTAATGTAGCATTGAAGAGAGATGATATTATGTTGGCTGGAGTGTCACAAATTGAATTCAAGACAAGACCTGTTGTGCCTGATAATGTATATAGCTAGCAAGTTTTTAATGATGACACTAATCTCTTGAAATTCCTTCACTGTATAGACCAGTATGAAGCCCAAGAGATTGACTTCAATGCCTTCATTGAAGAAGTGGATGGGAAACAAACAGTCTTTGGAAAAGAGATCTTGCAACTTAAAAGAAATAAGATTCCTAAAGGCTTAGTGGCATTAGAGAGGGTATATGATGGAAGTGATCGGTCTTTAATGAAGCAAACACCAGTTTGAAGGGATGACATTGAAGAAATTAATTTGGGAACTGATATGGCACCAAAACAGGTGTACATAGGTAAAAAGATAAGTCCTGCAATTAGAAGAATGCTGATTGAATTGTTAAGAAAGTATAAACATGTATTTGCTTGGTCTTATGAAGATTTGATAGTGTATAGAGAAGACTTGTTTCAGCATGAAATACCATTGAAGCTAGATGCTAAACCATTCAGACAAAAGAAAAGGCCCGTAAATCCAACTCTAGAACCTAAAATGCAGGAGGAATTGGCGAAGCTCAAAGATGGTGGAATCATTAAGCCAATCAGACATTCAACATGGGTGTCAAATCTGGTCCGTGTCAAAAAGAAAAATGGAGACATCAGATTATGTGTAGATTTCAGAAATCTAAACATAGCATCCCTCAAAGATAATTATCCTTTGCCTAACATGGAGTCCGTATTGCATAAGGTAACAGGTTGCAAATTGTTGTCCATGATGGATGGATTTTTAGGGTATAATCAGGTCAAAGTTAAAGAGTCTGAGCAATACAAAAAAACATTCACAACCCCTTGGGGAACATATGTTTATCTGAGGATGCCATTTGGTCTCATTAATACAGGGGCGACTTTTCAAAGAGCCATGGATGTGGATTTTGCTGATTTGATCAATATTATCATGGTGGTGTATCAGGACGATCTCACTACTTACTCCAAGAAGGCTGAGGATCATGTTCATCATTTGGAAAAGGTATTTATAAAAGCCCTTGAGTATGGTATTAGCTTAAACCCCAAGAAGTGTAATTTTTCTGTCACAGAGGGTAAGCTTTTGGGGCGTAATGTTTCAAAGGAAAGGATTAGGATATACCCTGAAAGGGTGGAAGCTATTGATAAAATCCCTATCCCTAAAACTGTTAAGGCGATATAGTCATTTTTTGGACAGATTAACTTTGTTAGAAGGTTTGTTTCTAACTTTGCTGAGTTTATCAAACCTATATCAAAAATGTTAAAGAAAGGACAAAAGATAGAATGGACTGCAGAAGCTTTGGAAGCTTTTGTATCTATAAAACAAGCTATCAAGGAGGCTCCTATTCTTAAGTCACCTGATTTTTCAAAACCTTTCCAGATTTTTTCATTTGCCTCAATGCACACTATTGCAGTGGTTATGCTACAAAAGAATGAAGATGGTCATGAGTAGCCAATATATTTTTTCAGTAAGTCATTACAAGGTTCTAAACTAAAGTAGGATATAATGGAGAAGCAAGCATTTGCACTGGTGAAAGCTGTAAAAGCTTTCAGACCATATCTTGTTGGAGCAAAGGTAGTTGCTTATGTTCCTCATGCAGCTATCAAGGATATTTTGACATAGTCTGAAGTGACAAGTAAAAGATGCAAATGGATCAACAAAATCCAAGAATTTGACCTGGAGATTCAAATTACTAAACTGGTCAGAGATCAGGGTTTGGCTAAACTAATGGCAGAGGCAAATATCGAATTAAATCAAATTTGCAATGTAGAAGAAGAAGATGTAATTGCAAGCATTGAGCATACTCAATGGTATATAGATGTCATGCATTATCTTAAACATATGAAGTGCCCAGAAGGATTGAATGATAACCAGAAAATAATGTTGAAGTTGCACGCGTCTAAATATATTTTTATGGATGGGGATTTATTTTGGAAAAATAGGGATGGTGTATTATTGTTGTGTCTAGATGAATTTCAAGCTAAACATGTTTTGAGTGAAATGCACGAAGGGGTTTGTGGAGGACATTACTCAGCAAAAACAACTGCTCATAAAATTCTCAGGGCAGGCTATTATTGGCCTAAGATTTTTAATGACTCTTTTGCATATGTGAGAAAATGTGAAGCTTGCCAGAAGTTCTCTGGAAAACTGAAATATCAAGGAGCTTTGCCATGACGACCTTTGCAGGCTGATGCCCCTTTTCATCAATGGGGAATTGATTTTATCAGAGAAATACAAGAAAAATCAAGTGGTGGACATAGGTGGATATTGGTGGCCACTGATTACTTCACCAAGTTGGTAGAGGCCATCCCAACTAGACAAGCTACAAGTAAGGTGATGACACAGTTCTTGATGGATAATATCATTACTAGATTTGGTACACCAATGAGGCTGATTACTGATAATGGGATGTGTTTTAGATCAGATGAATTCAGAGGCTTATGTAGCACATATGGTATTGCCATTTCATATGTAGCTCCTTATCATCCACAGGCTAATGGACAAGCGAAATCTAGCAATAAGAGTCTTCTGAAGATTATAAGAAGGATGCTAGGTCAAAACAAGAAGGCTTGGGATTCGAAATTAAGACTGGTTGTATGGGTTGATAGAATTACAGTGAAGAAGGCAATTGGGAAGTCCCCATTTGAGTTAGTGTATGGAGCACAAGCAAGGATGCCTTTGCAGAACTTGTTACCGATTTACAAGTTTGTTCTTGAGGAGGATTTGGATATTCCTGAACCCATGGAGGAAAGAATGGAGCAGCTAGTTGAACTGGATGAAACAAGGAGATAAGCTCAAAATAAAAATATAAAGTTGTAGAAGCAGATGAAATATTTATTTGACAAAAAAGCAAAGGATGGGAAATTTGGAGAAACTGATCTGGTACTGATGTGGAATGCAAAATTCCAGGAGAAGGGAAAACATGGGAAGTTTGAAGACTTATGGCTTGGGCCTTTTGTGGTGGTTGGAAAGAAAGGTGAAGACTCATACTATTTGTAGAATATGGTTGGTGAGGATCAGTGATTTCCTGTACATGGGTAATTTTTGAAACATTTTTTCTCTTGAAGTAATACAGAGGATTAAGGGTTGCCAGTGCATGGACAACTCTTGCTTGTCCTCTTTAAAGTTCTTTTCCATGCACAGTAGTTTAGGGTTCTGGTTCACCTCCATCTTGCATTCATTTTCCTTTCATTCCTTCATGCTTCTTTTCCATTTCCATTTTGCTCACTGGCTCATTTTGTGTTTGGTCTGGTCTGCTCACCCCAAAGATTCTGGATCCTTGCAATGATCTCACTATCACTCATCCCTAGTCAGAGCCACTGTTAGAACCATAAATTTTTTAAAAATTCTATAGCCATTTGTATTCATGAATTTCCTATGAGTTCCATGCCATAAGCAAAAATCCATTTCTATGTATCATTTTACTTATGTATCTTTCTATTTTCATCATTGGCTTCCATGGAATTAATTTATTATCACATTTCCATCACTTCGAGTCATGTCGCAGTGAGATCAAACATGTCTCCCCAACCCATAAGTTGATTTTTCTAATGTGTGTATTTTGCAGTTTGTCGGTAGGAGGTTTGGATTGCTATACTGACATGTATGCACTGGGGGACACATTCGGCAAGACTTGGTTCATGTCTCCCCGACTATGTATATGGAGGTCCATCGGTGTAAGTTTGGCAGTATTGGCATAGTGTTATGGCGACTTCATTTTGTCACGCCGACCGGTGGTGGGAGGAACCTATCGACATGAGTTGTGATATTCGCAGTAAGGTCTCACCAAACGGGGCAGGTCTTTCCGACCCCGCCAGTAAAAAAAGCTCATCTCAGTCTATCTATAGGCTATCAGAGAGAGGTCTCCCTGATATCTGATTGTCACAACTAATGTCAGGTCCCGACGATGAATTTTGGTGGAGACACATGGCTGTAGCGGGTCCCAAGGGAAAGTGAGAGTGGAGGCTCCCATCGGTATAATGCTCTTCTATCTATTTGAGGTCTCGCCGAATTCAATTTGTCTCACCGACAATGTGGGTGGATCGGGGAGAGTTCATCATGGTCATGCCGATATGCTTTGATTGTCGGTGAGACCGAGCCCTATGTCTCAGCGACCAATGCTTAAGGGATACATTTCGGTGTGAGCTGGGGATTTTGATATATCATCTTGGTGAATGACCTTGGTCTCGTCGATAATGCATATGGAGACTCCATCAGTATGAAAATCTTTAGGTCTTGGCGATGAGGAGTATTGCTCGGTCTGACTTCCATGTTTCGGTGTGACTTGGAGTATTGTATTTGACATCTCCCCGACTCTAGCAAGTCATGCCGACATGTTATTTACATCAGCGAGATATGTGCATTTTCTCGGCGAACTAGCTATTCACGGAGCACATCGGTAAGAATGAAGGTTATCGGGGGGAAGTCTCGGCGAGGTGCCTGGGTCTTGCCGAATGGAATGCAATGGTGGTTTTGTCGACAAGAAAATTTGAGGCTCACAGTGACATGAAGTTAAGTGGGAGGCTCTTGGGGAAACACAAAGCTATATCTATGAGGTCTCCCCGAGGTTGAAGTGTCATGGCGATAGTGAATTAAACGAAAAGTGCATTTTCGTGAGAAGCTTCTCATGTCCTGCTGACTGGGAAAACATTTGGGGCTCTCAGTGAAACATGTTGAGATTGATATAATGTCTCTCTGACTGTAAAAAGTCATGGAAAATAAAACAAAAGGTGCCCGCGGGATGGTAACAAATGAATTGCTTTCGGCATGACTAGTAGGTTGTCTCGCTGACTGTTTCAACTAGTAAATTATAGTAATACAAATATTGTGGCTGGCATGAAATGAGCCCTCATCGATGGATAACTTGTTGATGGAAAAGTTAGAGGAATACTAAATTGAGACCCTGAGCATCGGTTATGACTACTGGTCATCATGGAGATTTCAATGCTACTCGACGTGGAGTCTCATGTGGTCAAGAGAGGTTATGGAATCTTTGGCATGCATTTTGAAATGGCTAAGTGGGAGCTTTGTAATGGTGCGTGCTGAGGCATGCACCTATTTCTGATGGTCTATATATGTGCTCACTCTTGACTGTAATGGAGTTGGTAAGCTGGGCAGAGAGAATAGAGTAGGTTGAAATTATAGTAGATAGAAATTTCATTTCTGAGACTATATTGCATAAAAAAATTTGACAATGGAGATTTCAATTGAATTCACTTGAGCTGGTGATTTCTTTCTGGTGTCAATTATGTGTTGAGTTCATTGAATAGCATTACTGAAGTTGTCTCGATGTCGATTCTTTCTGGTTATTTAAATTGAGGTAACAAGTTTATTTTCAATTTATTAGTGCACATTTGTTGTTTCTATGTGATTAATCTATCGGTTCTCTCAAGTAGGGATTAAATCCTTTATGTTGATCACAATAATCAGGGGGAATTCATCTGGATTCTTAAAGTAGAGCTTATTAATCACAATCCTGCATTGTTTATACAAGTTATAAACATATCATATGCCTACAGTTTGATTTTTTTCCAGAATAAGTTGCTCACCTCTATTTTGTTTGACTCCGCATACCCAACAAGGCACTGGTCTCTACATTTCATCATTTTGAATTCACTTAATCTCTTTACATCTATTAATTAAGCATTCTAGGATTTAGGTCAGAAGGTAGCTACCTAGTTTGGTTTCATTTGTTCACTGTCATCTGCCATTGTGGACAAAGCATTTCAGAAAGATAATCACAAGTTAAGTCTGCATTGTTTAAGAGAGGTACACCCGCCTAGGTTTAGCAACACCTAAAGAGTAGAAGGTTGAGTTCTCTTGACCTTGTTCTGTGGCCCTAATATGTATCAAGAGATTGGCAGCCTCTTGAGGCATTCAGCCTACATTTTTGAGAGCTAGCAGGAGGGAGGGAGAGAGGGGAGAGAGAAGGAGAGAGAGAGAGGAGGGAGAGATAGAGTTATCTAGTTAGGGTGGGAAGGAGACACCTGAGACAGAGAGGGAGTGAGAGATTGAGCCTTGAGAGGGAGGTGGAAAGTGAGTGAGTAAGAGAGTGATAAGGGTAGTGGGAGACCTAAAATAAAGGAGAGAGATACCTAAGAGGGAGAGTGGGAGAGACCTAAGAGATAGAGAGACTTAAGAGGGAGAGAAAATTCAAAGGGAGGGGGAGAGAGAGAGGGAGAGAGGGAGATGGAAAGTGAGATAGAGATGGAAAGGGGGAGAGAGAGATATATAGGGAGGGAGAGAGATAGACTTAAGAGGGATAGAGGGAGACATAGAGGGAGTGAGAGGGAGAAAGACTTGAGAGGGAGAGAGGGAGGGAGGGAGAGAGAGAGAGAAAGAGAATTGAGAGGGAGAGAGGGGCAGGAGAGAGTTATCTAGTTAGGGTGGGAAGGAGACTCCAGAGAGATATTTATCTAGTTAGGGTGGGAAGGAGACACCTGAGAGAGAGGGAGTGGGAGAGAGAGACCTGAGAGGGAGGTGGAAAGTGAGTGAGTGAGTGAGAAAGAGAGGAGCAATGAAAGACCTAAAAAAAGGAGGGAGAGAGAGAGAAAGTGGGTGAGACTTGAGAGAGAGACCTAAGAGGGAGATAGAGAGTGGGAGAGACCTGAGAATGAGAGAGCGAGAATTAAGAGGGAGAGAGACTTAAAAGGGAGGGGGGAGAGAAGGAGATCGAGAGGGAGAGAGAGAGAGAGAGGGAGGGGGGGAGAGAGACTTGAGAGGGAGAGAGGGGGAGATAGAGGGAGGGAGAGGGAGAGAGACTTGAGAGGAAAAGAGGGAGGGAGAGAGAGAAAGAGACTTGAGAGGGTGAGAAGCAGGGAGAGAGGGAGAGAGAGAGATCTAGTTGTGGTGGGAAGGAGAAACCTTAGAGAGAGAGGGAGTGGGAGAGAGAGACCTAAGAGAGAGATAGAGACTTGTGAGGGAGAGAGGGAGATAGAGAGATAAAGGGAGGGAAAGGGAGAGACAATTGAGAGGGAGATAGGGAGAAAAAGAGACTTAAGAGTGTGAGCGTGAGAGAGAGAGAGAGGAGAGAGAGTGGGAGAGACCTGAGAGAGAGAGAGAGAGACTTGAAAGGAATGGGAGAGACCTAAGAGAGATATAGAGGACTTCAAAAGAGGAGAGATAGAGGGAGGGAGAGAGGAGAGAGAGAGGGAGAGAGAGAGGACTTGAGGATGGAGAGAGGGAAGGAGAGAGGGAGAGAGTGATTGGGAGAGAGAGAAACCTGAGAGGGAGAGAGAGAGAGAGAGAGATACTTGAGAGAGAGTTTGGGAGAGAGAGACCTAAGAAGGAGATGGAGAGTGTCAATAAGAGAGAGAGAGTGGGAGAGATGAGAGAAGAGAGAGAGGGAGTGGGAGAGAGAGAGATGGAGAGAGAGGGGGGAAGGGAGGGGGAGGGATAGAGGGAAGAAGGGAGACTTGAGAGGGAGAGAGAGAAATAGAGGGAGGGAGGGAGAGGGAGAGGGACTTGAGAGGGAGAGAGGGAGGGAGAGAGGAGAGAGAGTGGGAGAGAGAGAGAAAACTAAGATGGAGATGGAGATGGAGTGTGTGTGAGAGAGAGAGACCTAAGAGGAAGAAAGACTTGAGAGAGATGGAGAGAGAGAGGGAGAGAGGGAGATGGAGAGTGAGAGTGAGATGGAGAGGGATTGGTAGGGACTTGAGAGAGAGAGAGGGGGGAGAGAGACACTTGAGAGGGAGAGAGGGAGATAGAGGTAGGGAGAGGGAGAGACACTTGAGAGGGAGAGAGAGAGACCTGAGAGGGAGAGAGTGTGAGTGTGAGTGAGATTGAGAGAGAGAGAGGGAGTGGGAGAGACATAAGAGAGAGAGACCCAGGAGGGAGAGATGGAGTGAGAGAGACCTGAGAGAGAGACCTAAGAGGGAGAGAGACTTCAAAGGGGGGGAGAGATAGAGAGAGATAGAGAGGGGAGATGGAGAGTGAAAGGGAGATGGAGAGGGAGAGAGGTAGAGGGAGTGAGAGGGGCCTAAAATAGAGAGAGAGGTAGAGAGAGAGAGAGATAAAGGGTGGAGATAGAGGTAGAAAGATAGGTCTAGAGCTCAAGGAGAGTGAGAGTGAGAAAGATAGGTATAAAGAGGGACAAAGAGAGAACAAAGGGGGGAGGGATATGTCTAGAGCTTAAGGGGAACATAGTGATATATAGAGAGGTAGAGAAAGGGATAGAGAGACATGATGATTTATGAAGTTTTTTTTATCTCCTTGCTACAAAAAATATAAATGTTTCATTATTCATTACTTTTTCTAATGTTTCAAGTATTTTGATATGCTCGCGTTACAAAAAAATTATGAAAAAAAGACTTTGCATGTGAAATTAGTGAGCATTTGATGTTTCAAAAATGAAATATGAATTTTAAATTATTATAATTATTTTTTTATGTATACTATAGAAAAACCACCTAATCCATTTTGTAGAGCTCTCAATCACCTTTCCAATGCTTGTAAAAAGTTGAAATTTTGATAAGAAACACAAAAGTTATGCCCATTTTACTAAAGAGGGTTTTTTAGGTTTTCAAAATGGATATCCGTTTTGTTTTTTAAAAAAGTGGGTTCCTGCTTTCCAAAATGGATATTGTACCCAAGCCTGTAAAAATTCAAAGGCGTGAATTCCACTTTTTTTTATGTGTTAAAAATTCCTTTTTTCCCATTGCCACTTTTTGGACCCCCATGATCCTGCACATACCCAAAATTCTTATATTTAAATTCCCACAAGAGCACTTGATGACTACATACAATACATCTACTTATATAAATATGCATAGAGGCTCCACTATGCAATTATGAGAAGGTCAAGACTAGAATCAAGAATCATATTAAGAAATTAGTTACACATCATCTAAATCAAGACTTAGCTTACACATCAAGATTAAATATTAGTTGTAGAAATATGCATCTAAACAAACAAGGGGCACAAGCCAACACTTATAGAAAGAAGTTCCAAGCCCATAATATCATTTTCCCCCCAAAACAAGGGTTCAATTTTATAGATCATCCAAGGAGATTGTTGAAATATTTATAAATGTGGTCCCTTCAATTCTATTTCTAGTTGGTGGAGTCTACTATTTATTCCATGCATACATGCCTAATTGAACTATATTATGTAATACTATAGATTGGAGATCTATGTAAGTGATTACCTTTTTTGTGTATCATGAACAATAAGTTTCTTGGCCTTAAATATTTTGAATAGTTTTAAGAATAATTTAAAATTTGAGAAGTTATATACTCTAGCTAAATTACTCAATGCTATGAGATAATATATAAATGATGTGGAGGATCCATGGAACACCATAAAAGTGATATAGAGGGAAATGATCCTGTATAATGTAGAACATTGGATGAAATCATAGTGATATATTGGATGGTGCACATTGTTCTAAAGATAAGTATTTTGATATTATTAAGAACTCCTATGACCATACCATGTGGAATCAGAGTTAATAAATCTAATGAGGGTAGAAGCACAAATATGAGTCCACTCCTTGTGGGAGTTTTGGACTTGGAAAAAAACCTAAAATCGAGCAAAACGAAACAAGATCGTGTTATTTAGCAAATGAGATCCCATTTTTTAGAAATTGGATCCCATTTTATACAAAATGGGATCCCGTTCTAAAACAAGATCATGTTTCATAAAGGCTTAAAATTAAATAAAAACATAATAGGATCCCATTTAGAAACAAGATCATGTTTCTAGAACGTGATCTTGTTTCTAAAAATTTATATTTTTGGCCTAGTTTTTTTATGGGTTTTGGGTAAAAAAAAGGGCTTGGGAACCCAAACCTAAGCTTTGGACCCGGTTTGACCTACAACTTGAAGTTCATGTCAATGTCATAAGAAAAGAGTGACTTTAGATATATGTCTGAAGACCTTTTTGTAGAACTTTGATGAAATTAAAGCCCATTATAGATGAGAATGTGTAGGTTCCAAATATGTAATTTTTTTAGCAATTGGATTATTTTTTCTATTTTTCAAATATTTTTTATGAAATGAAGATGAAAATTCTCCAATGTATATGGAAGAATGAAGGTAGTATTGGGTTAGGTGTGGAAAAATTTGATAGTGTATGATCCTCAGTGTCAAATGTTGTTTTAATTGTATTGGGTATCGTCTATGTTGTTTTGGGTTTAAAATTACTAATATAATCAGCTATAGATGTATAAATCTTTTATATTATAAGACTTTCCTTAGGGGGTAGGGAGAAACAAGTTTGATACGTGTTGTAGGGAATAGGAATTGTGCATAGTTATTTTGATATAGGGGTTGGGGAAACATGTTTCAGAATCAATAATATTGTTTTGCTCCTGGTTACAGTAGCCTAGAATGCAAAGACTCAAGCAATTTTTCCATTTTTCAGCTGGCAAACTAATACATACTTTTGTGAATCTTTTTTATAATCATATATATAGACATCACTTTCCTTTTACAAAAAAAAAAGCAATGAAACTAGTCCATAAACTTGAAATATCAAGGTTTTTTAGTATTTTAATAACTTTTTATTAAAATATTTTTTGAAAAATGAATTATGCATCAACATTCTTTAGACAATTATTTTCAATTTGAAAAAACTAATTCAAAAAGATAATTTTATGTCATCTTATGTGTAGCATACACAAGGATTTTTCAAAATAGAAAATATAGTAAAAAAAATTAACAAAAAAAATACAAAAAAATATCAACATTCTCCAGTGTGTTACAAATATTTTCCCAAAAGGATTAAAAAAAAAAAAATTATTTAAATCAAAATATGGATGGCATACACATGCATGGTATGGTAAAAAAAAGTGACTTTTAAATAATGGTTTTTAGACATGCATATTGAAAATTATTTTTTATCATCTGGGTATTAAAATAAATTACATATTTGGAAACTAGACTCTGAGTACTACATTTTATGATTAGTGACTTTTTGTAAGATTCCATCTCTAAGTGTTTCAAATTTTAAGGTCAAATGTGATACATTCAGAAAATCAAGGAAAATACTTCCACTTTTTGACCAAAAACTGGACTCAACTTCTTGCACACCCATGAGCTCAAAATTATTAGGATAAGTGGGACTTGTCAACATAAAATATTATAGTACTAATCATAATGAGAAGTGATAATTGATGTAGACCAATGATAACTCTTCATGACTAAATTTTTATTTGTAGCATCAAAAAACCCCTAAGAAACATTAGAACATCTTTTCTAGATCATTATATGGCATATATATTGTTGAACACTCAAAATATTGAGAGGGGGTGAATCAGTATTCTATTAAACCATTCAAACAATAGTCATCTAATTACCAAAGCATATTCATCTATTATAAGGAAAGAAAGCACAAACACATCCACAACATCACATAACACATGAACACTAGGATTTTTTACATGGAAAACACAAAATGGGAAAAACCACGATGAGGGTTAGCTCACAATATATTATAACTAGTTATAGTATATTACAAAAATTCTCACTGCAAGTGCACTCACTGTCCAAGTGAACTCACTATCCATAGAGAAAAAGATAGAATAAAAAAGGTGGCTCATAGACTATTTTGAACTATTACAAAAGAATCTATAATATGTAGGGATACAGTTCCAATGAAGCACAATAACAAACTTCACATTAATCTGGATCAATGATTTGCTTTGCTTTGCATTCGCACAATTCTGATGTCAACATTCACAACTTATCTTCACACTGCTTTGATGAAATTCACATCTCATATCACACATTCCTCACATCACTTATCTCCCAAAACATTGAAAAAAATCCAATATATATATCAGCATCAAGTGTAACATCAATTAGGTTGGCCTAATTGGATGTAACACAAAATATTCAACTTGTCAGCGCCAAACCTTATCATACATAACACATACCTCAATTAAAATCTCAAAATACCTTAAGATAGGTCAACATGGACCTATAATATATCCTACATAAAGGCTCAACACATATTAATCCTTCTCATACTTATCAAATGTGTTAGGTTGGCACACCATAGGACCTAAACAAAAAACCTTCCACTGTTCATTCAATTCACAATATGTGGACCTCAAAACATGATATATCTAGAATTCATACTCAACTAACATTTGGAAACTTATCTTCAATACCACAACATCTAAGACTCATCCACAGAGAAGTGCAAAAACTCTCACACAAACACATGTATAGAAAATGACTGTATTATGCCAAGAAGAACTCTATCATTCATATCTCTCAGAATACTTTTCCAAACTAGTTGAAATATTGGATTTAGATTCTTCTAACAACCATAAAAATTAGGTTAGAATCACAAAGAAAAATCTTCCTTTATGGAGTGGTGTAGACCCAAAAACTAATGTATTGTAACATAGAACTAGCAGTTTTGACACTTAGTTAGATTTCCACATGACTGAAATTTTCAAACCAAATCTTCTTGCACAACTGACTTTCACAACAACTCAAAACCTACTATGATTAATCAAAATGATCCACAATAATGTTGTCATCAATTACAATACTATAATATACCATTATGAACTTTCTCCATGCTCATGTTGCCAACTAGCATCATCAATGACAATCTCCTCAAGCTTCCAACAATCTCCCTCTTTGTCATTGATGGAAGCATGCCAAAAATCTCCAAAAATAATCTCCAATACTCTTCCCCTTTGACATTAAGGGAAAAGGGAACCTCTACAAAACTGTTTAGACTCTTATTACAAAACTGTTTAGACTCCTATTGGAACTCCCTTGAATGATGTAATCATATATACAAACTATATACTAGAGAAAAATATCTCAAAAATATACTAAAATGCAACTCTATATGCCCACATATTTACAAAGAATCTTGAACAAAAATACAAATAAATATAGAAAATGAGTCAACTGAAGGTTGTTGACATCTGCAATTTCTTCACTTGATCTTCCTAGGCCTTCCTGTCTTGTTCCCATTCATGCTTGGCCTCTGCAAGGAACATGTTCTGCATTTCCAACTCCAATAGCAATTCTTCGCCTTCTTTTGGTGTAGCAAGTATGAGATTCATCTTATTTTCCTTGTCAAAACTGAGAATATCTTGGGAAATAATTATGTTTGGGATTGACTAAATCCCTTACCTCTCCAAACTGCAAAATGATGTGTTCTTTTTGTGCCTACAATTGGAAGAACTTATTATGAAGATCCTCTATGGTATTCCTTGTCGCACAAGCGAGGTCAACTATTGGGTCATATGCATCAGAGGTTGCATTGATCTAAGACTCAATATAATCAATTTCCTTCCTTATACTTAGTGTGGCTTCACGCCACTTCATACCATATTGCAACAATGCCTTATCCTCTCCCACACATGCTTTTGCATCCTTCAATAATTCTAAAAATTTCTGATGTGCAGCAACACATTTCTCTGTTATTTCCAGCATTCTTTTGTCACTTATCCTCTTCTTGACCTCTTTCTCTACCTCTACCTTCAATCTGGATGAATATGTCTTGAAGGAATCAATCAACAATTTGAGATTATCCATACCAGAGATAGATGTGTCTATGCTTGTTCTAGGTATGATCTAATGCAATGCCTTAACTTCCTCATCCATTATTTCTCCGCTCCTTTGATGTGAATCAATTATCTCCTTTCTGGAAGATGTATGGAACAAGTCTCCTAGTTGAAACTTGTGGATAGGAGAAATATTGTTCAAATATACATTACCTTGATTCATCAATAGTTGTAACAATTGTGATGAAAAAACTAGCTAGAAACTAGGTTGAACACTTAATACATTTCTTAGAGAGTCTCTAGAGGAGTCAAAATATTCACCAAAAGACTTTGTTTTCTCCATAGCCTTTCCATTATTATCAATTGTACCAGATTCAATTGATTTTTCTTTCTCTATATCTCTAAATGTATCCTTGTCCTTGTTTTCATATTCCTCTTTAACTTCTTCCTTTTCTCCATCAACTTTCTCGTCTTCAATATTTTCCTCATTATCATCTTTATTTTCATTCACTTCCTCTATATTGTTTATGTATTTATTGGAGGAATGACTTCATCATTTTGTACTGGAGGAATGATGATATTTTCCTTCACAATGTCTTCCCTAATCATCACCTCTTCTTCATTTACTTTCGATGCATCCTCCACTTTTGGAGGGGTGTTATCTATTGAAACTTCATCATTGACATCATGCTCATGTTGAGCATCATCTACATGTAATTTTTCTTCTGTATTGAGCTCTAGAGCATTGGAACTAGCATTCATTTCTTCTTCAGTCACTTAAAGAAATCCTAACTTTTGCACAATCTCTTTAGCTTTTTCATTGATTTCTTTTTTGACTCTCTCCAAATCACTTTGGTCTTTTCCTATAAGAACTTTTATTCTTTTCTTAGTTCTCATCTCCTTATTGTATACAATGACCATTGTGGCCCTATCATATTTTGAAAGTGCAACACCAACTCTTTCCAAGGCTTCATCTTTTAGCTTTTCATGTTCATTAATAGCTTCTTCCCTTCCTTTCAACAATATGTACCATAAATAATTAGGAATATCCTTTCTGATATTATTCATATCTACTTCAAGTACCACAATGTACTTGACAGTAGCCTCAAGAATGGTGGCCTTGTCCACCTCATTTGATTCCTTGTACAATTTTGTAGTTTCCTTCAACATATCATTCTACGCTATGTTGTTAAAAATTCATTCTAACTTCATTGGAGAGTGAGGCTTTTCTGGTTTAGATTGTTTCTTACTTTTCACCAGAGTCTTCTTAACTTTTGTAGTCTTTTTCTTCTCTAGAGAAGCCTTCTTGGCTTCCTTCTTCTTCTTCCTAATATGAATTTTGAACATGCTTCTTTTTCCTTTTCTATTTCCTCATCACTCTCAAAGTCTACTATGTCAACTCTTCCCATTTTTACATTAGGTTCACCTTGTGAAGTATCACTTTTTCTTTTCCACACCAACTTTGGTCCTTCTTCTTCTAGTTCTTCCTCTTCATCAACAACATTTATCCCAATATTTTTCTCTTTTTTTGCATTTTGTTTTAATCTTCTTTTGGTTGGGGTAGTAGGAGGTACAATAGTAGTGTTTTTCTTCTTTTCTTTCCTAGTGGCATGCACAACCAAACGATATTTCTCCCTTACCGAAAGACTAGCAGTAGCTTTTCTCTTCTCTCTAATAGATAGTAAAGCCCCAGAGGACTTTTGAACAAATGGGGGAGTGGTAGTTGTTCTACCCGATCTCCTTGAACTCTCATATGCTCCTCCAACACCCATATCAACTCTAGCTCTCTCTCTAACATATCATACCTTTTCCTTTGAAATGCCACATTCTTGGGCATATATGTCAACCATTGCATCAACACTTTTCCTTATTATAGGTTCATTTTTCTTCAAGTGTACTTCCATGTATTTTTCTTCAAAAATCCCATACATAGGCTTTGTTGTATCTTTAAGACTATTCAATAAAATTTCTACACAACCAACTAGCTCTACCTCTATTACCTCATAACCTAATTTTGAAACCCAAACTTATCTTGGTTCCACTGCCTCCATGATGTAGTGATTTGTGGAAACTAGGAAAGTGATATCATTTTTGTATTTTTCCACAATTTACATAGGAATCCTCTCTCTCATGCATTCTTCTTTGAAATACTACAAAGAAAGCATCAAGTGCATCATCTTATGCATTGGTGTCTCCAAGACTCATGTAATCAACAATTTGATGTGCCATACGCATTCTAGTTATCTAGTTAACCTTTCCAATTACCGAAACCTCCTTCAAAAGTAGAACAATAAGCACATAACCAATGTGCCATACTTAAATACATATTTATTCTTCTTGATCTCCTTTAAATTTTCCATCAATTGTTTCCTAAGAAACTCACAAAGGTCATAGTCGTTAAATTTCTTTACCATATCTTATGCTACATGAATTGTGGTGGTAGAAGAAAAGTTATCTCTCCAGTGTAGTAAATCTTATAACCAATGACCATGGTAGCATACCTAACAATCGAGTTTCTAATAAGCTTTATAATGAGGGCTCTTTGATCAAATTTTGCACTTTTTTTCTCCATTACAATTTTTTCTTAATAGATTTTAAGACTGGAACCAGTCTAGTGGAGCATAAAATACTAATCTCTCTTATCACCTTCTTAGTGATCATGTGCGGCATATTAGTCTAGAAGAACTGATCATGAATTCTTCCCAATGCCATTCTAATGGAAACTTTTTATGATAGAAGAAGTTTGGGAACCACTATCATGTGCCTAGTTTCTACTTGACTCTAAGGGCTTTGTATTGCAACTTCAAAGCGAAGTCCTCACCAATTAGTTCATTTTCCCATGCATCCTATTGGGATTATAATGGATCCTTGCAACATGAGCATGAAGTATGGATGATTTGTGTTGGTTGTTACTATTTTTTCATTGATGTCAACATGGTGATAACTCTATGAGAAGTCTACTTGGTTTATCAAAAGATTCTCTCTACCAGTAATGCTCATTTGTGATGGATCAATGTGTTGGCATTTGAGTCTAGAATTCATCACAAGATCTGATCTGACTCTAATTTCTTAACCATGTTATCATGACTAATTTAGATAGCTATATCCTAGATCTTGAGACATCTTTTAGTTATGAGTAGAAAGTTATTTCTGAAAGAGTTCAACTCTATATTCTACTATTGTTCCTTGCTCGACATACTATTTTGGAGACTCCACATTTTATTAATGTGAATATTCTTATGATGTGGTTTTGTTGATTGTCTCTATGTTGGTGGTATGATGGGAAATTAATGTGTTCTCATATCCGCAAGGTGTTTTCTTTGAGGATTATTTGTTGGTTTGGAGAATTGTGTTCTAGTCTTGGCTGACTCAGTGTATGCAATACATTATGGAGACTAGTTATGTTTTATGGATGTTAGCCAACTTGGCACAATGCACTACATGGATAAAATGTTTTATGGTGCTTACAAAGAGAGTTATGATTATTTTGTTTTCATCTATTTAGCCTAACCTAATTAATGATTAAAATATACTTTTATATGTATGATGTTTTGAGGAATGAGAAAGAGAGGAAGAGAGAAAGTGTGGAAAGTGGAAAGAAGTGAAAGGTCTGAGCCTAAATGTTTTATCAGTTGTGAATCAGAGTAGATTTGTTGAGTGACTATTGTATGAGGTAGTACTTCATATTTTGAGCTTCATTGGAACTGAACCCTGAACATTGAAGATACATCTATAGAAAGTGAAAAATGTCCTAATCAATGTCATACACTTGAATCAGGTTTATTAACATCATTTCCTCTTTATTCTTCCTCTTTTCACTTAATTCATTCAATTAGCCTAGCTAATTAATTAATTACATCATTTTTTTTCTATTTGACCTAATTAATTAAATTGGGTTAATTAATCTCTTTTTACACTAACACTTCATCTAATTAAATTAAATAAATAAAAATATTTAATTTAATCTCCTAATTCATCTTATTTAATTGAATATCATTCCCCCCTCCCTTATTTATTAAATATCTTCTAATTCTTCTAATTCCCTAATTGCATAAATTAAACCTTGTTTAATTAGAAATTAAACTAATTATTTCTCTAGTCAAAGGGAATATTCTCATGGAGTATTCTTTATCCTTTTTACACAATTAAAACTTTGTTTTAATTTGCAAATTAACTTTTTTCCTGACCCTAAATGAATATTCTAAGGAATATTCTCTCTCCTCCAATGAACTCACTTAGCTTCAAAAGCAAGTTAACCCTTCAACCTCTTTAGCAAGTTACCTTTGACCTATGTGAGTAGGTCAAAAGTGTGCTTGTTTGAGGTAATTGTGAGCCTTTGATTAATATCTTACATTCTCATCAATTGATGAGAATACATGATCCATGCCTCTCATCTTCTTCATCTTCAACCATTGATTAAGCTTTTTGATATCAACCATCCATTCCTCATTTTCTCTCATATAAATAGATCACTACTTGGAGACAAATGGATCCCATCTTTTATTGCAAACTTATGTTGTTAAATTAACTCACACCTATACTCTCAATTTGCACACATTTAGCTTATTTTCAGTTTGTTTTAGTTCCATAATAGCTTCAAGCTTTCATTAATGGCTTCTATGCATCCATCCTAGTTGGTAAATAAATCAGGGTTTTCATCTTTTAGCTCATTTTTAGCTTAAATTAGCTTAGATTAGCTTAGATTAGGTTAGAAATTCCACAATTAGATCATTTATAGCATAAAATCATGGTAACTTAGCTTGCATCATGTTCATTTTATGCATAATTTAGGTTTTTCATACACCAAGCAACATAGTTTCATCAATTCTCTTCCATAGAATCGACTAAAACAAGCTCACTATCACAGGATTGGGAAAGGGTCATTGGTCCACATCAAAACGGCACCAATTCCACAACAAGATAAAGTTTTAATAGATTAGAGTAGATGTTTTCTTTAAAGATTTCATAAATTTAGCATGTCGGGTTTCTTGACAAAATGTTTACTTTAAATTTTGATTGACTGATCTTGTTGAGATTCTAGTATTGGTGGTTTCATTAGGCTTTGATTCTTCATGGATCAAGCATGATTTGGCCCATAAACGGTATTTTGCATTGAAATTTTAGGGAAAACCTTCTTTATCCACATATATGAGTACCACAAGTGTACCTACCATCATGCAAAGTAGTACAGACCAAGAAACTCAAAGCAACACACAACGACATTTTTTTACCATATCACAAAATCAACCCTCAACGCAAATAGGGACATCCTTATCCAACCCTCCGGTGGGTTTATCCATTCCATCTACCATTACCACATCATCTCCTATCAATCCACCTCAAAAAAATCCCTTGGTTATGAGTTCTATCAATCCCGCGAGTACCTTGATCACGAATCCTTTGTTTACATCTTATACACAAGGCAATCCCAAAACATAGGAAAAGGGAATATTTTCAAACAATGGACTCAAGGTCCTAGTGTGTCATTTCCATTGAAAAATTTAATGACATCATCCTTTCCAACAACACCCTTTTCTATACAAAATCAATCAGGACCTCAAACATACATTCCTCCACCTCATTCTACCACACTGCAAGGAATGTTAAACCAAGGGAATCCTCCATATTTCACTACCAATCTGCTAACCATTCAAAACATAAATTTTCCTAATCCTTCACAAACGTATCAACAAACACTTGATCCCACATTGCAAGAACATTCCCTAGCTCTACAAAAAGCACAACAAACTTACCAACAAGTCATACAACAACAACAACAAGCACAATAAGCAACCTTAGCAGCTCAACAAGCAACATCAACACAACAACAACATCAAGTGCAAAAAGAAGCCTTAATTGCTCAACAAGTAGCCTTAGCACAAAAACAACATCAAGCTTAGGAACCATCCTTAGCACAACAACAACAACAACAACAATAAGAAGTGTCCATTTCCTATCAAGCTCAACAAGCAGCTTTAGCAACACAAAAATCTGCACAACAACAACAAACACAACAAGCAAATTTATTAGCACAACAATAATAGTAGGCCCAACAACAAGCCCTAGTGGTGCAACAACAACAAAAATCTCAATAGCAAGCCTTACTAGCTCAGCAGTACACCCAACAACAACAACAACAAGGATCCTATTTTCCTCATACGAACATCATCAATCCAAATGCATCAGGAACATATTCATCACTTTCACAAAATCTCACACCACCATACACCCCATATAATTCATCTCTCATCCCATCATATGTTCCTCCACCCAATCCACAAGATGATCTTGAATCACAATTAAAAGCACTCTCACAAGAAATGCAGGACCTTTAAATGGGCAAGACAAAGAAATCTCATACACAGAACTTGTGTCCTTACCCATTTGATCAAAACATAGCAATGGTACCATTCCTTCCTAGTTTTGAAATCCCCAAATTTGACAAATATAGAGGAAGAGGGAGTCTTGTTGACCATATCAAAGAATTCAATGTCATGTACATGGAAGTGGCTTACAATCATTCATATCTAATATACCTCTACCCTCAAAGTCTAACAGGTATTGTTATGGATTGGTTATCTCATTTTCCTCATGGTATCAAAAATTTTCAAGAAATCACTGACAAATTCATTGATCACTTCTCCTTCAATCTTGACATGGACGTTAGTCTAGAAAAGTTGTACACTCTTAAAAAAAATCTAGGGAAAACCTTCACAAATTTCTTACAATGACGGAGACAAAGATCTAGTAAAAGCAAGTGGCCTCTTCTTAACAAACAACAAGTGGGAATCATCATAACCAGCCTTGACCTAAATTTATCATTCCACTTGAAAATGCAATGCATCACATCCTATGATGAGCTTGTTCCAAGAGACCTTAACATTGAAAGAGCCCCAATCTCTCAAGGAACTACTCAAAATTACAAAGACAACCATCCTTCAACTAGTTCAAATGAGAAACCTCATGTATGGGCTAAGAACAAAAATGTAACAAATGATGGTGTAGTAGATGCTAAGGTCAGACTAAGTGCTCCTAGACCCAACAATAATCAAATTGCTAACATCCAACCAATTGTGCAACAAATGGTACCACCTTAGAACAATCAAATCAATAGCACCAACATGCAACCAAGGAAAATTGGTAATAGGAACAACTATCCCAAATGCAAATACACACAATTATTGGAACCCATCGAGACAATCATGAAGAAATTGGTAGAGTCGAATTTGATAACACTTCCTAACTTTGAGAACTACCAAGAACCACAAGAAAAGCCATCCTGGTACAATGAACATGATCTCTATGACTTTCATAAAATCAAAGGACATAAAACAACAAATTACATGAAGCTTAAGAACATCATTCAAGATCTCATAGAGAACAATACAATATCTGTTGAGGTATCAGCTAGAAACCAGGATCTCAAGATATACAAGACCCCTATGCCTGATCATAGGAAAGCTAACAATAATGGAAAAGCTAAGGATTACACCATTGTTCAGCATACCTATTTCGATGTAGTTAACTCCTATGATAGCGTTATAATTGTTGTCACCATTGAAGGAGCTAGTACGGAATGTGGAGTCACCACATGACGTGGAAAAATAACCATTCAAGGAGTTGTCCTAGCTCAATCTAGGACATAGCCTAGTTTTCCTACATCTAATCCTAGCAAGTAAAATCTTGTAGATCAGCTTAAACAAACCCCCACTCAAATATCAATTTTGGAACTCCTAAAATTATCTCCTACACATAGGGAAATATTGGAAAAATCCTTATTCAAGTCATTTGTTCCTGAGAAAATTGATACTAATCAATTTCAAGCTATGGTAGGACATATCACCAACCATCTTCTCGCCTTCTCCAAACAAGATTTACCATCAAAACCCTCCTATAACTAGGATTTACACCTTGAGGTTTTCATTCATAAAAACAAGGTCAAAAGAGTCTTGGTAGATGGAGGTGTTGGTCTAAACATTTGTACCTTGCAATTGATCAAGCATCTAGGCTATTCGGAAGATATTATTCAGAAGACAAAATTGTACCACTATTAGAGCATATGATGACTAAGAACATGTATCATAAGGAATCATAACTCTCCCTATCCAAGTGGGACCTCTTATTTCAAAAACTACATGACAAGTACTTGATCTTGATATTCCTTATAACATTCTACTTGGACGGTCGTGAATCCTTGCTTTGAAAGCCGTAGCCTCAACCTATCATCAGTGTGTGAAGTTTCCTTTTGAGGGTAGAGAAATCACTATCCATGGAGATCCTAAGCCTTTCTACTATTATAAGAGCCTTGAGGCCAAGTTTAATAAGATCCCACAAATACCCAAAAATGAAGGACCAACACCATTAAGCTCATTTATTGACCCATCATCTCTAGCCTCTACCTCAACACCACAAATGAAAATTGTGCAAAGCATACCTAATGTCAAAGCAGTGATTCAATATGATGGTTGTGGGAGCTACAAAATACTAAAATAAACCTTTGTCTTAGGAGAGTTACCTATTTCTCCTCAAACTCATGGGAAACCCACATCTAGCACCAAAGAACTAGAAACAATCAAGATGGAAGCTACTACCTTCACCAAATAGGGAGACCTAAATCAAGAAGACATCAATGAGAAAGATATCTCTAAAATCCTCTATCAAGATGAAAGACCTGTTCCTGTTCTTCTCATGGAAGATGACAAAAAAGGTCTACAACTAATGTAGAATTGGGGATATAATAAGAATGAGAAGCTAGGATAGAATGACAATGGTTTACCAGAACCCATCATTCCTAAGAAACAACTAAAGAATCTTGACATAGGTTGTACTATTAGCAAGGTCACACTTATTGGAAAAGGTATTGTTGCTAAACAAGTTGAGGCTTCCTCTTGGTCACCTACATCATGTGATACTACCTTAGGTGACTTTACCATTGATGTCACCAACCTATTTGAGAACAACACCCTCTTCATGATATCCGTAGCATCCTTTATCTCAAATAACCAACCAACTAAAATATGCCTAGGTAGTATATCCACAACCCATTGGCATGGACCAACAAGGACCACCGATTCTAGATTTATTTGAAAATGATGAAGTGATCTCATAATTCATCAAACTCCAAGACAACTTATCATGGGCAGATCACAAAGCATCCTTTGACATAGAGCTTGATACAAGGGAATACTATGGGGAAACAATTGAATCCTTCAATCACAAAATAAATGAAATACAACTAACATGTAGATCCTTGAGTGAAAACAACCTAGTGGCACTCTCTGGTCCTAAAATAGTAAAAACAAAGGATGCATCCAATGGTGAAAACCTCCCTAAGGTGATCAAGGATGAACGATTCAATCTCCTCCTTAGTGCAATACATCCAGAAAAATCAATAGTACTAGCAAAAAAGGCTACACCAGTCAATGTGGGAATAGAAAAAGGACCTAAGATCACTTTCTATGTTGAATCCCTGTTAGACGAAGAACAAAAGAACCTTGCAACATTCCTTAAAGAGAAAAGAGCTAACTTTGCATGGTCATGCATAGATATACCAGGCCTTAATCTAGAAGTGGTTGTACATCACTTAGCAGTCTATCCCAATGCCAAACTAGTCAAGCAAAAATTAAGAAAAATGCACCCTCAGATAGCACTTTGTTAATAGGTGTAGGATAGCTAAGAGGGGGGGTGAATCAGTTGTCACCAAATTTAAACTCAAAACTTCAACACTTATCAATTTCACAACTACATTGTTCTATTATTAAGCATGAGCATTAAATACAGAAAATAGAAAGTAAAATCAACACAATAAACACCAAATTTTACGTGGAAAACCAAATGAGGGAAAAACCATAGTGAGGATTAACTCACAATATAAAGTAGTTTCAAAACTAAATGTATAAGGCTCACTACCGAGGGTTCACTTCCCTAAAAGGACTCACTGTCAAGATACAAAAGCTCACTACTTACAAGGAGGCTCACTACCTACAAAAAGATTTACCAAAAAAAATTGGGCTTCACAGCCAAAATGAACTGAAAAGAGTGCACCTAACAAGTGTTGATACAGTTCTAGTGATGTTCAATATATTGACTTAACACACTTCATCATTTTCACTATTCTTCACTTTCTCATTCACTACTACATCGATTGCACACCATCTTCAAAAAATATTCAACATATATATACTTGATTTACCCACAAGCTTCAATTTGGTCGGCCCAATTGGATGCAATTCAAAAAGCTAACTATCAACTTCATACAAAGCTTCTCTGAATGTAAACCAAGTGTATAATATGCTACAATATGTCGGCATGGACCAAAGATAGGTCACACTTATATCTGCAATACATGTTAAACTATTAACTAATTATTAGGTTGTCCATGATTAACCTAATAACAAAATTTAATCACCAAATTTGATGCGAATAGACCAACCAATCATATGAAAATACATACTGTGAACCAGTGCTTTTAACCTACTCTAAGTGATGCAAAACAACACTAACACCTCAATGATAAGCCTAGTTGAATCCTAAATAAAGAAAGATAAAAGAGAAGTTTGTTATACCTTGTCTTGGATTCATCCTTTGGTTGGCCCTAGATGGTTGATTAATGTATGCTCCCTTTGATAGCAAGATGCTAAAATGGATTCAAAATGGTGAGGGTTTGATAAGGAATGCAATGAGAAAAGTTGGTAGTTGAGTGGATGGATGCAAGTGCAAAGGATAAAGCTTGAATGTGAGCAACAATGGAGGATGAAAATTGAGTGCTTGAAGAACTTGAAGATTATGAATGAGATTGCATAATAATTAGAATGAAAGAAAAATCCATCATTTAATGGAAAGAAACCCTAGGGAAATAGACAATTGAGATCTTGTCACCATGGGAAAGATGAAAGGTTGAGATCTTACCACCATGGGCATGATGGATAAGGACACATGAGGTGGAAGAAGACATGTGATGGGAAGGTACTTGTAAGTACCTTGGAAAAGGGGATGATGTGACCTCTCAATGATCACATGGGGAAGAGAAGAATCTTGGATGAATAAAAGTGAATTTAAAATTCACATGATTGGCAGATCTTGTGGATAAGACAAGGTTCCCAAAAAGAGAGGTGAGAAGTACCTTGGATAAGACAAGGTGCTTAAAAAGGTATGTACTTACCCACATGTGATTGATGTGACAAGTCAAAGGTTCTAAAAGACTTTGGACATGTCAGTGATGTGACAAGTCAAAGGTTCTAAAACTTGCATGGGAATAAGGAGAGTCTTGGAAGGATAAAAAGGAATTAAAAATTCCTTGGGGGAAGAGAGGGGTCTTGGATGAATAAATATGAATTAAAAATTCACATGGGGAAGACAAAAATGAATTAAAAATTCCTTAGGGGATGGGGAGAGTTGACCAAGATGCTAATTGGACTTAACTAGTCAGTGATTAGAAGATAATTAGTGGTTAAGGAAGATTAGAAGTCAACTTGCAAAAGTTGGAGAATGTGACACATCCTAATCAAGGATTAGACATGTGCACAACCCTAAATTATGAGATTAAGATTAAGAAAAGGATGTGACATGTGTGAGGAATTAAATAAATGTCGTATCTATTTAATTCATTTAATGAAAAGGAGAGTAAAAGAGTGAGACATTTAATTATTAACTGAATACCTTAAGGATTTGGTATAATTAAGGGTATTAATTAAATAATAGCAATATTACTTAATTAGTGCAAATATGAGAATGTTTGGATGAAAAGGGATAAATTTGGACAAATGTAAGTGTCCAAATTTAGGTGTCTACATTTTTCCCCTCTTTGAGATGGTGTTACAAAGTAGCATCATTTCAAAGAAGATTAAAAGATAGAACCAAGAAGAAGATGGTTATATTGGAAAAGATTCCCTAGTCATTCAAAGGAGTGACTAGGAAGAAAGATTATGGGAGTGATGATGAAGGTTAGGGATTGAGGATTCCCCCTCGAGAGGACATGTGGGTTCAAGAGAGCACAGGTGTGCTCTCGAAATGGATGATGTGATGTGAGAGAAGGTGGGGGAGATGATGCAAAGTGATGGATAAGAGAGGATGATAAGAAATAGGAGATGGATGAAGCACAAATGGATTTAAGGATAAAGGTGATGTTGCCCCAGTCAAGCTACAAGCTAAAAAGGGTTCATGATGGATGAAGTGTTGTCAATGAGGGAATGATATATCCTGAAAGAACACGAGGATAGGGAAAGATACATCTCGATGATGATGATGATGATGATGATGAAAGTGTTGATGAAGAAAGGATACATCCCAAAACAACATGAGGATAGGGAAGGATACATCCTAAAAAAAGGGTTGTTGATGAGGGAAGGATGCATCCCAAAACAACACCAAAGGATTGGGAAGGATGCATCCCGATGATGATGACGATGGGGATGATTAGATCAAGGCTTGTAGCAAGGTTGGGGACATGACCAAGGATGTGATTAGATGATTTGCGCTAGATTTGAGTGGATGAGGATTGGATTGGGATGCAAGATGGATGAAAGGAATAAAAATGATGGGGGACAAGATGCTTAGAATAACCAATCTATATTATTCTAAGAAGATTGAAGATATGATGATAAGAGATCGGATGGATAGGGGAGAGAGATTGATGAAGGATGAATGGATGGGGGATGGGGATATTTTGATAGATGAGAGGATGGAATGGGAGATGAAATGCAATCCTAATGCAATTTTCTATTTTTTTAGCACTAATTTTTGGTATAGCATAAGACACAAGACACCAGGGTATGAAGAACCAAGACCTATTTGTGTCTGATACATAAAAAAAACACAACAGACAAGAAGGCTATTCCAACACCCCAAAGTCATGAAGACCTTGGTCGGGCCAAGAATTGGAATAACCACAAGAACAAGAGGATTCCCTAGTGTAACACAAGACCATAGGGATTTTGGTGGGTACTACGTAGGACAACCAGGAAGACATTAACAAAGAAAAGATCAAGATATGTCCCTATGTTTACTAGTCAAAACAAACCATAATATGAGAGATCATCGTGACCTTGACAAGCATTGATAGGGAGCCCAAATGATAAACAAAAGCCAAAAGCATCAAAATATCACAATCAATTTCAAATGTCCTTTGCCATAGGATAGGGAGGATGGATGGGGTTGATGAGGTCTATTAGGAAGGATGCATCATGTTGAGACCAATAATGGATACTAAACTAAAAGATTGATATGACATCAGATCGTTGAAACAGATTGGAAGTCTGATACTAGTGGATCTCATTTATGAAGAACCAGCTATATAATGGCATAGCTTGAAGACATGACACAAGAGAGGAAATACACAAGATTGAGACACCCTAAAGACCTAGGGGCTCGAGGGCTGACCAAAGATTATCCTTTCCTATGTGAAAGCACAAATCCCTCATAGTTCGATAAAATACCATGGATAAAAGTGGAAAGAGTACAATGGAGGCTACGATGAATGATAGGATGGACAAAAGGAGCCCCGAGGCCAAATCGAAAGATCGACCTTGCCTACTTGAAAGCGCAGGGGCCATATAGTTTGAAAAAAGGCCAAAGACAAACGATGGAAAAGGGATCATGAGATGCCTTGGATAAGGGGATAAAATGATGGGAGTGAACTAGTTATTTTAACCTACTCTAAGTGATGAAAAACAACATGCAAAACGGAGGAAAATAACACTGACACCTCAATGACAAGCCTAGTTGAATCCAAAACAAAGAAAGATAAAAGAGAAGCCGATTATAGATTGTCTTGGATTGATCGTTTGGTTGGACCTATATGGTTGATTAATGTATGGTCCCTTTCATGGAAAGATGCTAAAATGTATTCAAAATAGTGAGGGTTTGATAAAGAATGCAATGAGGAAAGTGTGTAGTTGAATGGATGGATGCAAGTGCAAAGGATAAAGCTTGAATGTGAGAAACAATGGAGGATGAAAATTGAGTGCTTAAAGAGCTTGAAGATTGTGAATGAGATAGATTGAATGTGAATGTGCTAATGAATAATAATGAGAATGAAATAACAATCTTTCATTTTATGGAGAGTAACCCGAAAAGGATGGACGGTTGAGATATTGCTACCATGGGAAAGATGAAGGGTTGTGGTGAGTTGAAGACTCACAAGCCCTCACATCTTGTCATGTGATAGATGATGTGTCACAAGGACACATGAGGTGGATGATGACATGTGATGGTAAGGTACTTGTAAGTACCTTGGAATAAGAGTGATGTGACCTCTTAATGATCACATGGGGAAGAAGGGAATCTTGGATGAATAAAAGTGAATTTAAAATTCACATGATTAGTAGATCTTGTGGATAAGACAAGGTTCCCAAAAAGATAGGTGAGAATTACCTTGGATAAGACAAGGTGCTTAAAAAGGTAAGTACTTACCCACATGTGGCTGATGTGACAAGTCAAAGATTCTAGAAGACTTTGGCACATGTGAGTGATGTGACAAGTCAAAGGTTCTAGAACTTGCATGGGGAAGAGAAGATTCCTTGGAGGAATAAAAGTGAATTAAAATTCACATGGGGAAGACAAAAGGGAATTAAAAATTCCATGGAGAATGGGGAGAGTTGACCAAGATACTGATTAGGCTTAACTAATAAGTAATTAGAAGATAATTAATGGTTAAAGAATATTAGAAGCCAACTTGCAAAAATTGGAGGATGTGACACATCCTAATCAATGATTAGGCATGTGCACATCCCTAATGATGAGATTAGGAGGTTGATTAGGATTAAGGAAAAGGACGTGACATGTGAGGAATTAAATAAATGTCAAATTTATTTAATTCATTTGATGAAAGGAGAGTAAGGGGGTAAGGTATTTAATTATTAACTGAATACCTTAGGGATTTTAGAAGGCTTAAGGGTATTAATTAGATAATAGCAATATTACCTAATTAATGCAAATGGGTATGTGCAGGATCATGATGGGCCAAAAGTGGCAATATGATGGGTATTTGTAGGGTATGTGGCTGACGATTTTTTTTTACCCAAAATTTATGAAATGAAAAGGGTTTTTAAAGGAGATTCTCAAATTTCCACCAATGTAAATTATGCTTTACTTTGAATTTCATAAATAATTATTATTCATTTTCTATTTGAATTATGATTAAAGTCTTGATTGATAGGCTGATTGAAAAACATCTATAGCTTTCAAACAGTATCACATTTTTGGAATCCAAAACATGCATCACATTCCATATTTCACATACTATAGGATTAAAAAAAGAAAAATTGAATTTCATGAAATTTTGACCAAGTTAAGGTGGCACGAGCTTTTATATTTTTTAAAAGTTGTAATAAAAAATAATAATTATTTACTTGGAAAAAAATTACAAAAAAATATGCATCACATCTGGACATGAATCCTCTACTTATGTATAAAATCTTATAAAAATATATTATCATTTTATTGTGGTTAGGGTGGTTAGACAGACACCTACTTCTTATTTTTTCCCTAAAATTTAAGTACTACTGCATTGAAATTTCAAATTTTCACCAAATAGATTTACAAAAAAATATAAAACCTAGTAGTTAGAAACTACATTCAATTTTCTATAGATTCTATTCTTACATATTTTTGAAATAATATAGATAACTTATTCAAATTTTTATGTCAAGTTTCCTAACTCTGATTTTTCTAAATTTTTTGCCACTTAAGGGCCTATTTTTTCCATGATGATCTTGCACATACCCAAATAAAAGGATTTTTAGAAAAAAAGGGATAAATTTGGACAAATGTAAGTGTCCAAATTTAGGTGTCTACATTTTCTCCCTCTTTGAGATGGTGTTACGAAGTAACATCATTTCAAAGAATATTAAAACATAGAACCCGAAAGAAGATGGTTAGATTGGAAAAGATTCCCCAATCATTGAAATGAGTGACTAGGAGGAAAGATGATGGGAGTGACGATGAAGATTAGGGATGAAGGATGCCCCCTTGAGGGGACATGCGGGTTCAAGAGAACACAGGTGTGCTCTCAAAATGGATGAGATGATGCGAGAGTAGATGGGGAAGATGATACAAAATGATGGATAAGAGAGGATGATAAGCGATGGGAGATGGATAACGCAAAAATGGATTGAAAAGCAAAGGTAATGTTGCCCCAATCAAGCTACAAGCCAAAATGGATTGATGATGGATAGAGTGTTGTTGATGAGGGAATGAGATATCCTGAAACAACACAAGGATAGGGAAAGATATATCATGATGATGATGATGATGAAATTGTTGTTGATGAGGGAAGGATACATCCCAAAACAACATGAGGATAGGGAAGGATACATCCTGATAAAAAGGGTTGGTGATGAGGGAAGGATACATCCCAAAACAATACCAAAGGATAGGGAATGATACATCCCGATGATGATGAGGATGGTGATGATTGGATCAAGGCTTGTAGAAAGGCTGAGAACAAGACCAAGGATGTGATTAAATGATTTGTGTGAGATTGAATTGATGTGGATTGGATTGAGATGTGAGATGGATGAAAGGAATTAAAATTATGGGGGACAAGATTCTTAGAATAACAATCTATATTATTCTAAGAAGATTGAAGGGATGATGAGAAGAGATTGGATGGATGGGGGAGGGAGATTAATGAAGGATGAATGGATTGGGGGGGATTGGTGATAGATGAGAGGATGGAATGGGAGATTAAATACAATCCTAATAAATTTTTCCATTTTCATAGCACTAATTTTTGCTATAGCATAAGACAAAAGATGCCAGGGTATGAAGAACCAATGCCTATTCATTTCTAATGCATAAAAAAAATACAATATACAAGAAGGCTATCTCAACACCTCAAAATCACGAAGACCTTGGTTGGGCCAAGCACTAGAATAACCACAAGTAAAAAAGGATTCCCCAACATAACACAAGATTGCAAGGGTCTCGGTGGGTACTATGTGGGACAACCTAGAAGACAACAACAAAGCAAAAATATCAAGATATGCCCCTATGTTGACCAATCAAAGCACACCATGATATGATGGATCAAGGTGACCATGACAAGTGATGATAGGGAGTTGAAATGATAAACAAAAGCCAAAAGCATCAAAAGATCACAAGAAAATTCAAATGTCCTTTGCCATAGGATCAAGGGGATGGATGGGATTGATGAGGTCTATTAGGAAGGATGCATCCTATTGAGACCAAAGATGGATACTAAACTAAAAGATTGATATGACACTGGATATTCAAAACTGATGGATCTAATGATATGAGTGGATCTCATTTGTTAAGAACTAGCTAGATAGGGGCATAGCTTGATAACACAACACAAGAGAAACAAGACATGAGACTGACACACCCTAAACACCTAGGGGCTCAGGGGCCGATCAAAGATTAGCCTTGTCTACATGAAAGCGCAGAGCCCTTGTACTTCAATAAAAGGCCATGGATAAAAGCAGAAAGAGGAAAATGGAGACCTCGATGGATGAAAAAGATAGGATGGACAAAAGAAGAAAGACCGATGATAGAAAATAAAGGAGCCCCGGGGGTGGATCAAATGATTGACCTTGCCTATGTGAAAGAGCAGGGGAAACATAGTTCAAAAAAAGACCAAAGACAAATGAAGGACAAGGGATATGATTTAACTGATACGATGGGACAGGATAGACCTGGTGGATTGGATAGGATGATAGTGATCACACAAAGCTTAGGGATGGGATAGTTATCCAAATCATCAAAATGAATTGGGAGGATGATATGATGGAGAGATGAGTGATGAGAAGTGATAGGAGATTGGACAGATGTGCAAAAGAAGCAGGAGTGATGATGACGAGATAGATGGCATTGGATTGTGTGGCGAGTAGCCTATAGCTAGATACCAATGACAATGGCTTAGGAACCAGGATGAGGACATCGATAAACAGATAGGGAGGTAAAGTGATGCAGAAGAAGGTGGAGACCTTCTCAAAATGAATCACAAATGATCTTTAGATCAATTTCAAAATGGGTTTCAAAGAACTCATCAAAATTCCACCATATAGCATGTCCTCCCTTGTAGACCTGTGAATGGTCCTCTACCTTGTCCAAATCAGCCTCCTCCTCTTGGAGTGTATCCACCTCTTTGATTAGAAAATACTTCTTTACCCTTGTCATTGTTGCTTTTATCATTACTGCCTTATCCTTTCTCTCTATTACCTCTACCCCTGTTTGAACTACCTCCTCTTCCACCATTGTTTGATCTTTCTTGCTTCCTTTTCACCTTTTCTTCTACTCTAGTGGCCAACTAAAAACATTCTCCCAATGTCCTTGGCAATTGCAAACCAATCTCATCTTGCAGATTGTACCTTAAGCCATTGATGTACCTGGCTATTTTCTCATCCTCTTCTTCATAACCTCCTCTAATACTAAGCTTGTGAAATTTCTCAGTATAGGACATCACATCCAAGTCATTTTGCTTTAAATTCTGCCTCATCCTTTTCACATGAATGGTATAAACAGATGGTAGAAACTGCTCCTTGACCAAACTCTTCATCCTTGCCCATGTAGAGACTTTTGCCAATCCTCTAGCCAACCTATCATTCTGAAAACTAGTCCACCATGTTAATGCTGTGCCTCTCAACTTGTTTTTAGCAAACTTAACCTTCCTCTCTTCATCCATCTCCTCAAACTCAAAGTAGTTTTCCAAGGCATCAAGCCATCCCAATACCTCTTCACTATCCATCTTCCCTTAATAGATAGGCAAGTCTATGTGACTCTTCCCTCCATGACCTTGTACTACTTTCAACAACCTCACTAACCTCCTTTCCTCAAGTTCCTCTATATCATCTGCTTGATGTTCCTAATTTACTCTCACATGCTCTTCATCTTCATCATTGTTTTCTTGGTCTTCTTGTTCTTCTCTCCTCCTACTCCTCTCAAGGTTATTGATCCTTGCCTGCATAGTGTCTCTCTCTCTTCTCCATTTCCTTTCCTCTCTTGCTCTTGCTGCTTCTTTTTCCCTTCTTTCTCTTCTCTCCCTCTCCAAGATCTCTTTCAACTCTTCCAACTCTCTTGCCAATTGATTTTTTGGTGCCATTGCTATTTCTCCAACCCCTAAAGGACCTACTCACTGCTCTGATACCACTCTAATGCAGAAGAAGGTGGAGACCTTCTCAAAATGACTCACAAATGATCTTCAGATCAATTTCAAAATGGGTTTCAAAGAACTCATCAAAATTCCACCATATAGCATGTCCTCCCTTGTAGCACAGGAAACCTAGTTTAAGCCACTTTACACTCACGCTTTCCAAAACACTTAACAAATAAAATATGGATTTAGACACCCATTAAGGACTTACATAACATACTTCAATATCAGATATAACTCCCTTGGACCAGTTTAGACTTCCAATACATCACCATGGGAAAAACAAGGAAAATAGGTCAATTTAACAAAGGAAGTACCCTTCAAGCTTATCCAATCATATTGAAACCTTGGGGAAGAAAATTAAATGGCTCAAAACCATATAATACAAGTTTTTAGACCTCTATGACACCTCTAACATGCTCCAGCACAAACCCCTCCTCAACTTGCCTCAAAAACTAGGGCTTTTTGATTCTAGGTCTTCTAAACACTTCTAGGTCTTAAATTTTAACTTTTCACCATTCATTCAACATTTCACAACTATTAGAACTCAAAAATATACCTCTTGTTAAGGAAGATCATTCGCTGCTATACCCTAGGGTCCATCTTCATGCCTTTTTCATGCTAAATCACTGTGCACATATTAATTTTTTTCTCTTCCCTGCACATTTCCTTGTTATTATCTTATGGTACATGTCAATTTTGATCCATTTCATAGATTTTCAGTCATTATACTCCATGAAATGGATCATTCCTTCATAAAAATTCTCAAAACAGGGCAAAATCTGCACTTTTCCTATGGTCAGTCAGCAAAAAATGTACAAGGATTGATCCCTATTGTCTTTCAGAGCATTCAAGGGTTATAAATCATGCAAATAATAGTCCTCAATCCATCACCATGAATTAAACTTCAATAGGAAATTAATAAACTACCAAAAAAACACAAAATAATGCAAAAAACTGTAATTTACTGCTTTTTTTTCTGAGAACAGTCCGTACAACTCTTCTTCCAAGATGACCAACCCCATACAAATGAATATTTTAGGGTTATAAACCCATTCTCCAACTGATCCAATCGAATTGGATTGATTACAAAGCTTTATTAACTCTAAAACACTCAAAACTCTCTTTCCCACCTAAACCAAAATTCAAAAATTTGAAATCACAAACTTGAAATTTATTAACAATCACCACCTAAAACTATTGGATCTTCAATATCCAAGTTTATTTGACCTATTTAAAGCATAAAATCACTAATCAAACTCCTAGAACATAGTTTTCCCTTTACATTGCATTTTTCTCCTAGGATCCTTATCAGGAACCTTAGAACTTTTAACACTCTCATTACACTTATTCATCTCAAATGCCATTATAGGCTCCAATACATCATAATTGATGCGTTGACATGCTTGGAAGGTCCTCCTGACCCCTGCACTCTCCTGGTTCTTGAACAACTCCTTGAAGGCCCTGGGTGCTCCTGCACCATAAAGCTACGGAGATGGAGAGGGTTTCCTGGATAGATAGGAAGATAATGAGGGGAAGACAGAAGGGATTGTTTGGATGGCTAAGGAGATAAGGATAGGTAGAAATATAACGATGGGGAAAAGGTTACCAGATGGATAGATGAAAAGGGATTCTATGATGGATAGGAAGATGAGGATGGTGAGATGGAAAGGATTGTTTGGATGAATGATGTCTCCAAGGACTTATGTCACAAAGGAAGAAGATTCCCTACTCTAGATATGTCATATATAATGAGGCATGAGGGATGGAAGATGGAAAGATGGGAAAATAAGGGAGTGATATGGATATGGATAGGATGCATGGATAAGGAAGGGAGATTAATGGTAACATGATGGGTGGACAAGGAAGGTAGATGAATGCGAATAAGGATTAGGATAGCATGCAGATGAGGGGAATGTATGCCAAGAGGTGTCCAAAGCATGTTTATATGTTTACCCCTATCGATATCAAGATCACAAGGAGGATGGAGGGATTGGGATAAACATGATATGATAGGTAGGATGTGGAAGATACGTTAGATGGAGGAGATGGGTGAAGGGGATGTTGTTGCCCCCAATTATGGAAGTAAACTGGATGGGGGATTTACGCATTATGCCTATTTTCTAGGGTTTCATCATGGTACTTATCCAAGGTGCTTGTTTTCCAAGTTTTCACCATTTGATGAATTATTTCTCTTTACTTCTTTTTTTTCTGATTTTTTTTTTTGACTTTTTTGGAATTTCTTGACTTTTTGGATTTTCTAGACTTTTTGAATATTTGGATAGAATGTGGATGGAGATGGATAAGGATAGGGAGGAAGATAAGTGGATGCGGAAGACATGTGATAAAGAGATGGATGGAGGATTCAAGCATCAAATTCCATATGAAGTATTAAGAGCCCATGTTTGAAGCGACTGTTGGATGTTGATACAACCTTATTAGGATAAATGGATTATGCAAGAGGATGAATTAGAGGGATTTGATGGGGTAGATATGCAGGATAATGGATGGGATGCTAGGAATGGTATGGATGGAATAATGGGGTGGATGTTTGATGGGGAGATGTGTCCAAGACCAACATTGGCACATGTGGTGGTGTATGTGAAAGGATAGGAGGGTTAATGGATGGAGAATGTGGGGATAATGGAGGAGATAGGATAGTGAATTTTGGGACATAAGGACCCAAAACAAATTTAGGAGATGAAAGGGGTGTATGATTAGCTTTTGGATTAGAAAATTTGGATGTTGTTACAGATTTTTCATTTGAAGGTATTGCATCTTTTTTCTTTGGGATCCACATGGTTTTTATCTTTGCTTTGGTGGCCCTTTGTGGCCTATGGATTTCATTTGGATTCTAGATTTTATTTTTCTTTTCATCACCATGTCTTTGAGAGGGGACATGAGGAGCTTTTGATTCATGTGGATGTTTAGATTTATGCATTTTTACTTTAGCATCCAAAGTGCTTTTAATAGTAATAGGATGGGTGTGAGGAGATGGATGATGTGGAGCGATGGAGGTAGGATTATGGGGATTAGGTGTAGATGGAGGATGTGTAGGCATGTGCCTTTGTTGATCCTTATTATGTGATATGACAGTGGGATGTTTATGATGGGTGACATGGATAGGTGATGGATGGATAGAAGGATAAAGAGGATGAGATGGAGGAGGTGATTTTGGGCTATAAGGGCCCAAAATGGACTTAGTAGCTAGAGGATGTGTGATAGTTGATGGAGGGACATAAGGACCCAAAATAGATGAAGGATGGGAGATGATGGGTGAAGGGACATAAGGACCCAAAATGGATGGAGCATATGAAGGAGGAATATGGGTGGTTGTTTCGAGGCAATACGATGGGGGAGGGGGGATAGCAACAAATGATCTGGTGCAGTGATGGGAGGAGCCTCTATTTCTTTTGGAAGAGGCTCGTTGAGGACATCTAGATGTTGTACCAACATACTTAGATTGTGAGTCTTGAGAAATATGTCCAAGACCATGCATACAAATTTGTTCTTTGACCTAGATGGGCTCTAAAGTACCTTGCTCATGAAGGCCTAAGCCTTTTCCTTAATAGTTCATGTTCTTGAGCATTCGACCCATGATAGGATTTTTTTTATTCTAGAAGAATGATGTGAATCCATTATTAGGCGGAGGATGATGGGTGGTATATATGATTTTTTTTTCTTCTGCAAGGAGACCACCATGGAAGAATGTGACAGTACCAAGGGGATAGAAAAGCGGTGAGGGGATAGTAGATTTAGGTGATGATGGAGGATCATGAGATGGAGATGATGGGATAGCAACATCTGGATGGGTGGTATTAGGAGAGGGATTAGGTGATATGATAGGATCTAGATTTGTGGCAGCAGGTGATAAGGGCTCATGAGATGGAGCATTGGGATATTGCATGACAATGGGATCATGGGATGGAATGGATGGGAGACCATGATCTTGAGGTAGACTAGATGGGATGGTATGCTTTGGATCAAGCTCTTGGCATGATTCATGATGTGAGGGAGGCATGATAACAGAGTGTTGGAGGGACTCTTCAAGCGGGGGAGATGGAAGGATGAAGGATTCATGAAGTTCATGAGAATGGATTGCAGTTATAGAAGTGGAAGGAGTGGATTGTATTTGTGTTTCTTTGATGGACTGGGTGGATCTAGGAGTAGGAGGTGTGGATTGGGTTTCATTGTCTTTGATGGCTTCAGTGGTTTTTGGAATAGGAGATGGGGGTTCGATGATTATCCAATGGTTTTAGTGGTGTCAACAGTTTGAGTGGTGCTACAGGTGGTAGCATCAATGATAGGTGCGATACAAAGAAGGGTCTCATTACTAGTGATAGTAGATGATGGGTTGGGATGGCATGGTTTCATGACTCCAAGTGGTGGAGTGGGATATGTGTGCTTTGTCATAAGTCCTTGGAGAATTTGTGGAGTGAGAAACTTGCATACTCTAGGCTTGGTTGGGGTGATGGGCATAGATGAAGGATTAGGGATTGGTGAGGGATTGGGATTATGGAGCGATGGACTAGGACTAGATGGAGGAATGGGATTGGATATAGGAATGGGAGTAGATGGAGGGTTATGATTAGATGGAGGACTAAGGTAGGGATATTGGAATGGTGAATTAAGATAGGAGGACATGGACGGTGGATAAGGATGAGAGGATACGGTTGGTGGATTGTAGTAAGGTATTGGGATGGAGGATTAGGATGGGAAGATTGATATGGTAGATTGAGATAGGGAGACATGGATGACGGATTAGGATAAGAAGATGTGGATGTTGGATTAGGATAGGTTTATGGGGGTGTAGGATTAAGATAAAAAGGTGTGGATGTTGGATTAGGATGGATAGAATGGTAAGGAGGATTAGGATAGTGGGACATGGATGAGGGATTGTAATAGGAGTATTGGGATGGTAGATTAGGATAGGAAGGTGCAGGTGTCGGATAATAGGATGATTTAGATAAAGGACATGAAGAATATGTAGATGGGGAAGATACTGGATCTGTTGGATCTCAGTTGTGTTTATGGTTTTTCCTTGATGACAAAATCTCTGATCCTTATGATTTATAATGGCACTTCTTTGATGTCTCTTGGCTTTTACAGAAAGTTATTTGTTATGCTTTAATTTCATGGTGATGAGAATTCTGGTTCAAGTTATGAATGCTATCTCTTTGACTGCCAGAGTTTGGAAGATGGTTTCTTTGACAAGATGGTTCTTTTTGCATATCACAGGTATTGGTTGTTTCTCACTCAGGCTTACACATATTGGCATGAGTATGGTAGGGTCTCCCCGATCCAATTTGAAATGTCTGAGTTTCCTATCGGCAAGACATTTCAGATGTCATGGCGATTGAATTTATCTTACAGCTTGATTTCGGAAAGAATTGTCTTTGGTTTCGGCGACAGAAGAGTATTATCTATCGGCATTTGTTATATGGTCAGGATGAGGTCTTAGCGATTTCATTATGTCTCCCCGACCCACTTCAGAATGAGCATATCAGCAAAGGAAATCATCCTCGGGGTAATGTCAGAGAGAGCCTATCTTGTCTTACCGACTCATGCTCAAAAGGTTTTATCTATTTTTTGGGAGTCTCACCGAACTACTCTTTGAGAGAAATTTGGCCAAACTGAGCGGTATCAGGCTGAGGTCTTGGCGATTTCACTTGGTCTCACTGACTAGTGCATGGGAAAGTATATTGGCAAAAGTTGTGGCATCGTTATATGATCTTGGTGAATTCGACTTGTTACACCGACCAAAAACATGAAGGTAGTCTCTTCAGCAAGAGATAGGGTTTTCGGTGAGAGGTCTCAGCGAGTGACCTTTGGTCTCGCTGATGGAACATAAAGGAACTTTGTTGGCATAGGTTCTATCTTGTCTCAACGAATCAGTGAATAAATTTTTCCGGTATGTCAAAGCTTTTTCTCCAAGAGGTCTCCCCGAAGGTTGTATGTTACAGCTATTGTGAATGAAACTAAAGGGCATCTCGGTAAGAATTTTCCTCCTATCTCAGCGAAAGAATGATATACTAAGGAAGACCATCAGTGTAGCATGTTGTATTCGATATGTCTTCTCTCTGAATCTGATGTGTCATAGCGAAAGTGAATTGAATGTCTGGAAACGTTAAAGTTTCCTTCGGCATAACGTGTCATCGATGGAAATAAAAAGTTTAGGGAAAACTTTTTGAGCTTATTCTTTTTGGCTAGGTATCGAACCCTAGCCTGGCCGCCATCATCAGAAAGCTTCAAAAATTGTTTGTTTCTATTGTTGCTGACTGTAACACTTCTTACAGAGGTTTATGGAAGGTTTATCTAGTGCATTTTCTGACTGGAAGCTCAACAGTGGATAATGGAGCCATGGGAGTTAGAGATTTGTCTGGTATTTTTATTTATGCGTTTCCTGCCGGTTTATAATCACCATTTTCTTTAACTGCTCTCTGCATCTCTATGACAAATGATGCCTTGACTGAGTCTTTCATACATTAGATGTTATGATTTGCTGTGGTAGGAAATTATGTGTTTTATGCAGAGAAATGATCTCACATGTTTCAGATTTGTTGAGAACGGCTCTTAGCTGGGTTGGTTGTTCTGTCGTTACTCGTGAAGATAGTTACCTATTTGGCATGAAAATCAAGATGTATATATAGAATTAGAAAACTTAGTTTTTTGTTCGACTGTTGATGTAATTATGAGATTATCATTCCTTGGCTGTATAAAATATATGGATAAAACTCTGCAATAAAAATCTGTATAACAAGATGCAGAGATTGTGAGTTTCTTCTCTATGAGGTATTTTAGGGATTCAGTTATTGAATCTTTAAGGTATTCTATAGATGAGAAAATAGAGAGATATGTGCTTAACTAAAAATAGAGAAACCCTCTGAATCATTATTATTGTTCAAAACATAATTTGAGGGGTTGGTACTCCTTGAGATAGATATCTCTAAATGAGGGGTCGGTGCTCCTTGAGTGGGTGCTTAAAAATTAGCCTATAAGGCATTGTGAACATTTGATTATAAGATTAAGCCAAGAAGGCATTTAGGGAGTGGTTTTTATACCCCAGGAGGGTTTTCCACTTGGAAAAAATTGTGCCTCTATGTTCTTCTGTGTTCTTTTTGTTTTACTATGCCGTTGTTTCTGTTCACTGTTGAGTTATTACTTTTCTCAATTCTATTTATGAATGATTACATTCAACTCATGAATGCATTAATCAGATTAATATTGAGAACAAATATGTGATATGTTTTGAAGTTTTTGAAAAATTGGTCAAATCTGTTAAGACACTGATTCAACCCCCCCTCTCAATGTCATTTTAACTCCAACTAGATCTCCCTTGTGAAAGGTAACATAAGGATCTTGATTAGGCATGCATGAATAAATAACAAGATAGCTTGAAGGGATGATCGAATTGTGGAAAGTGGGTGGAGAAAGCTAACTAGCGATGATAACATCAAGGGGATCTATGTCATATACTTCTTGATCAACAAGAATCTTGTTATCATCATCGACATAATTAGGGTTTCCCTTGATTACTATTGATGGAGGATAAGGATTCATGATGATGAAAGGATAAATAGGATGGATCAAATATTTAAGATGGATACAAGCTAAACCTCAAATCCAAATTTAGGTCAAGCTCAAATCAGGATTGGATTAAAGCTCAAATTAGGATGATTGAATGATGTAATGGGATTGATTATGACAATTGGATTTGATTACCAAAGGATGATCTCAACACTGAATCTACTTCGAGATGGAAGTAGATTGATTGGGTCGAAGGTGATTGGAAAGGGATGTGATTAGATTAGATTGGATAAGGTCAATCGATGAGATGATTGACAAGATCGAATAATAGATTTGATAGGATGATGAAAGGGATTCTAATCCTAGTTTAGAGATTATCCTAGGTGAGTTAGGATACTGATTGATCGGATTAAAGGATAAATGGATGATTGCGGCACTGAATCCACCTTGAGATTGAAAGTGGATTGATTGGGCCGATGATGATGATTAACTTAGGATGGATGAAAATCCTAAGAAGATGTTGTTGATGATGATCAGATTTAGAGACATACTTCAATTTGGATAAAAACCTAAAACAAAATTCAAAGGATTTGGATTGAGAAAATGATGAGGGATGTGTAACCTAGAGATGCTTTTGAATGATGTACCTATATGATTCAGATGATGAACAAATGACCTTGGGAGAATGCAGATGGACCAAAGCTCAGATTGGGATTGGATCTGAGGACATGATAGGATTGATTCTAAACCAAGTTCAGGGGTTTTAACTAGAGGATGTAAGATGCTGACAATCAAATTTTTCCAGATTTGGCAGTTTTTAAAAATTGTCAAATTTTTCCATTTTAGGTAACTATACAGGCATATCTTTGAGAGTCTAGTTTTTTCCCAAAAAATTCCTAAAAATAAGGTAGGATGAATTTCCAACTAACATCCTAAGCTTGAGACATGTGTTCTGAGTTATTAACGAAAACAATTTTTCAAAAACTGAAAAAAAAAACACTAAATTGCAATTTTGAGGGTCAAGATGAAAGTTTGAAGCCCCAAAAATATGCCAAAATGGGGGCCAACTATGGGTCTTTCGGGAATAAATATGCCACCTTATAACGCAACCACCTATAAAATTTCAGCTGAAACAGACACCCGAGTCAAAATTTATGGCCTCTGAAAGTTTCTAAATAAAAATCAAAACCTTTAAAACGAAGTCTAGATGATTGGGATGGATGATTTGATGATGGATATGGACTCTAATGATGTTCTAAGAAGCACCAATGTGGTTTGGTTGATGAAATGATGAATTATGGAAAAGTGTTGATGACAGGAAAATAGGTGCTTGAAATGATTGGACAGAGGGTGAAAATAGTTGTTTGGAGGGTAGGTTCACCCAAATTAGGACAGGTACACCCCTTTAGAGTGAAGGTGTGCCCCTCTACAAGGAAGGTTTTCCCCTCTATGGGGCAGGTTTGGCCAACCTAAGAAATAATATTTTTAACTAAAAAAAGGAAAATTTGACTGTTTAGAGGGCAGGTTTGCCCCTCTAGAAGGTAGGTATGCCCCTCTGGAGGGCAGGTATACCCCTCTATAGGGAAAGTATGCCCCTCTACGGAGTAGGTTCTCCCCTTTGAAAGGTAGGTACACCCCTCTGGAGGGCAGGTACGCCTCTCTATAGGGCAAGTATGCCCCTCTAAGGGGCAGGTTCGCCTAACCTAAGAAACAAGTTGTTTGACTAAACAGAAGGAAAATTTGACTATTTGGAGGGTAGGTTTGCCCCTCTGGAGGGCAGGTACACCCCTCTACAGGGTAGGTATGCCCAAGGATAGGTCAAATTCACCTGTTGGTGAAAGATAGGTAGAAGACAAGTGATTGGCTCAGGTAAATGGGTACTTTGAATGAGGGGATCACTACTTGGATCAAGGAGATGAATGCTTGGGATGGAGAATGGATATTTGGAATAGAGGGAAAAATTCTTGGAATGGGAAAATGAGCAAATGGGTGCTCGAAACGGGTGAAGGAGTGCACGAAATGGTTGAACAAAAGGTGAAAATGACTGTTTAGAGGGCAGGTACACCCCTCTGGAGGGAAGGTACACCCTTTTGTAGGGTAGGTATGCCCCTCTGCAAGAAACTTGGACTTGACTTAGAGGAAAATAGCTATGGAAAGGACTAAAAACATAGCAAACAACAAGCAATAAGGCTTCCTAACTTGACTAGTCAAGTATGCATTGGTTTTATACAAGAAGACAGTTCAGATAGCAAAATTCTATGATTAGTATGAAGGGTATCGCCAACATAGTTTTTAATCTAGGATGAATAAGGCATCTAGGGAGTCCTCAATATACTCTCGGTACGTGAGGCATAACCATGAACACTAGCCCGTCACAGGCATGAGTCAGGAACCCCAGCAAGATACTGAAGGGATCAAACCAACTCTTCATGTCTATCTAGGTATCACCCTAGCTTTAACGCTCCTCCAGACACAACAGGACTGGATTGGGGTACACGTGGTTGGGATCATCCCTTGGGGTGATAAAATCCCTAAGCAGGTCCTACTAGAAAGAGAGCACTAATCAATTTTGGCTACTCCCTAGGTTCACACAAAGTGCAAGGGGAAAGTGTGGACAATGTCGTGCCCTCTTAGGTGACACAATGGACTTGTAAACATAGCAAACAATAGATTTGACACCCCCTAATTAAACTATGTGTCTAGATTAATCAATAAAAACAATAAGGAAAATGATAAACAAACTAGATAAACCGATCGTCCCACAAGAAAAATGTTAGTTGTTTTGTTCTCTGTTCTTCGTCAATCATGAAATAAGTTGCATGAATGTTAGCAAAAACATAAAAAAAACTTACAAACAGGTGATGTTAGGGGGTTAGAATCTCAAAACGATGAAAATGGTAGCCAAAATGAAGCTAAAATGACTGTTTTACCTCACAAAAAGGCTCTATCTAGGGCAGCTATGCTCCTCTGTGTCTGTCAAGGACAAGTATGCCCCTCTGGGAGGGAAGGTATGCACCTCTACAGCAAAAAGTTAGAAAATAGAGGCTAAAACCAAAAATAGAATGTTGTTTTACTTGTAGTAGCAATATTACCTAATTAACGCGAATAAAAGGATGTTTAGACGAAAAGGGACAAATTTGGACAAATGTAAGTGTCCAAATTTAGGTTTCCTCACATACATACGTGCTTCAAGTGATAATAAGCCACTTCTCAAAATCTTAAACACCAATGATTACCAGAGGGAATATGTGGATCAAAATACTAGATCTACCACCAAAGGTCAAAGTACATCTATTTTGCACACCGATTCAAGGTACCAGACCAATCTAATACCATAAACAACGTGGTGACATCAATGACAACTTATAGAATGATCTTCTCCATTCTTCCAACTATCTCACCGTTTGTCATTGATGGCAACATGTGTGAAAAAAAATTCAAAAACTCTCCTCCAATCTTCTCCCAACTTTCCAAATCTCTCCCCCTTTGATATCAATGGAAAAGGGTGACCAAAAAGATGTAAACATGGTGACATTCAAAATTGCAAAAAGATTCCAATTCTTCCAAAAAATTCCAACCATCCAAAAACTTTCAAACATTCAACCTTTCATAAACAATTCAATTTTTCTTCATCTTGTTCAATTTCCCTTTTTTCTTTCTTTTCTTCTAAAAAAACAAACAAAACAGTAGAAATTGAACATTCAAAATTCAAGTAAAAATGACACTTTTCACTTGAAACACCATATTGTATCTTTCTTTGATAACTAGATATAACTTCTTCCAATTAAATATAGATGAATCCATTCTCATGCACATGTTTTCTAATAGGGAAAATAGTGTAAAAGAAGATGACTAATTTGTAGATGATCACTATCTTTCACAATCTTCTGCATCAGTAAGTATTCCAGAAAGATGGTCTAACTGGACCGCAGTAATCTCCTTAAGGAGCCATAAATTTTTCACCACATCATCTCTTTGTCTCTGTAGAATAATCATCTCAACTTGAAATTCACCAACTCTCAGCCTTTCTTTCCCTTCTTTGTCTTCAAAGATATCAAAGTTCTTTCTGGTGTTGTTTACCTAAGATTCAATTGCTTCAATCCTACTTCTAAAATTGTCTACCACAGTAGGCCACCAGAGACAGTATTTGTAGATATATGATACTTCTTTGATGCATTTCTTTGTTTCCATTATAAGTTCGAATAATCTCTACTTAGCTTTAGTACATCTCTTTTCCTTGTGGGCCTTCAAGCAACATTCTTTCTTCAAAAACCTTAACTAAGTTTTTTAGCAAGGAGTCAAAACCCGTTGATACATCAATACCTTTTCAAAGTAGATACTCTACTAGAGCATCATCAATCTTGAGTCTATCAACTAGAGAGGCTTCATTCCATAACTCACCAATTTTCTTCATCTTTCCTTTAACCAACATAGACTGGATGTCATCTAGATCAGAGGATTCAGAACCAGGCAGAGGTTCTTTTTCGTTCTCTTCTGAAATGACAATATTTTTTTAGTTATTTCTTTTCTTTTCTTTGATTCCAGAGGGGAATCACTAATGACAACTTCCAATTCTCTCTTACTAGAGGATGAACCCACTTCATACTGACTCGGTGCTAACATGGAAAAGCATAGATTTGTTCTTAAGGGTGTAAAATATGATTTGCAGACACTTACATTATCCGCCAATGATTCCAAGTATCTGTAGACTTGTTTCTAAGTAGGAATACTAAATTCCCACACAAAATTTTCTCTTCTTGGTAGAGAGTTCAAAAAGTAAAAATCTAAGCACACAAGTAAATATCCAAACTAAAAGGGATAACCCTTAACCACTGACATTCGAGCATTTTCAAATAGATTTTCAAGTAATAGGCTACACAAATCAAACTACCTATTTTCCTTAATCATCATATGTGTAAGATATACAACAATAGCCAAAGTTGAGCCTTCACGATTTCTAAAATAGATTTTATAAGAAACACTGTACACAACATACCTTATAGCCAAATTTGTAAGTGTGTTTATCAATAGAGCTCAAGGGTTTTTATTAATGCCAGTAAGTTCCTCCACATCTTTGTATTTTATGGTTTTCTTTCCAAGAAAATCCCCAATACTTCATAAGCCAGTAATCACTTTGATCGCTTCCTTTGTAATTAGGTAGGGTTTTTTCAACAAAATGTTGTCGTTCTTGAATCGACTCAACAAGAACAAAATTAATTATTTATTAGCAAACACAAAAATTCTCCCCATAAATCCATACCTAGGCTTTTTATGATTTGTAATTCATTTTCCTTCAGCCCTAGTTCCATTTTCTTCATATTTCTATGATCAAATTCTTCCAAGTCAACTCCTTTTAGCTTGAGTGGAATGTCACCACTCAATCCTCTATCCATTGTCATGCTTAAATTTCTTGAATTTGTTAATGTTCAGTCAAGACTTTTTCTTATCCTTCATAGACTAAATAATAATTCCTGAGTATCTGTAACAATTTCTTCAACTTATTTCAGAAATGCTTCAGATTGCTTCGAGATTTCTCCAAGACACCTTTTCAAACTCTTCAAGTGCTCAACTAATCAAAGAGGCTTACAAATTTTACCTTATACACCATTGATTTTCCCTAACTCATATTAAATGTGGTAAACATCAAAAAGCTGCTAAAAACATTCTTCTCAACATAGAAAACCCTAATTCAGTCTACAAATTAGTATGTCAACATGTTTTCTTCTGGTCCCTTTTCCAAAACCTTTAATTATTCATTCTTCACATTCCATTCTCATGCCAGCCTCTGACACACCATTCATCTAGGGGATTTTTAGAATTTTTTGATAATGCTCCCCCTAAGACCATACTAGGTCTAATTCCCAGAGGAATTATCTATAATGGATGAGGGCACAAACACATTAGTAGTTTCAGGTTCTTCTTCTTCTTTCTTCTCTCATATATTATTCACCTCTTGCTTCATCTCTTCTTTGTCGATCTTATTTACTGATTCATTTTTCTCTACCAGAGTAGACTACTTTCCCTTCTTACTTCTACAAACCTATGAGATATGTCCATGCTTTTTACAATTATAGTATACAACACTTTTATGATTAGTCTAACCTCCATTACTTCTCGATCTCATTTATTTGCTTTGTGTCCAAATTTATTACTAATATAGCAGAAGCCATTAAAGGATTGATTCATTCTACCTCCATTAAACATGTTCACCATCACCTGGATGATCATTCTCACCTAATGTCTACATTCAGTAGCTTTATGTCCAAATTTCTTACATCCAAAACATTGTCCAGCGAAGGGACCAAAAAACTTATTCATCCTACTACATTTTGTTGCCTTGTGACCATATTTATTACAAGAAAAATAAATACCATTGAAAGAGGGATACCTTTGTGCATTAGTTTGTCTCACAAGTCGTCTCCTTGAAAACTTTCTTTTCTACTTCCCTTTGTCCTGAGTCATTTTATTGTCCTTAGAACTTTCACCTGCATCATTTTCCAAGCCACCTTTGTCTTTACCTAGTTTATGTCTTGCAAGTAGTTCTCCAAGCTTATCGGAACTAGATATGAAATTATTCTCACAATTTTTTTCCTTCTCTTGTTCTACTCTCAAGTTTAATACCTCTTGTTCTAGTTTAGATCATTCATGAGACTTATTCTATACCATTGTTTTAAGACATTCTTCAATTATCTTATTTTCTTCTACAAGCACTTTCAGTCCAATTATCTCTTGTTTTAGCTACTCACTCACTTCTTTGTGTCTTTCCTTGAATTTTTTTAATTGTTCTTTCAACTTCCAGACATTCATTTGCATCATCAATATTTTCTTTCAAATCTCTGTTATCATTTTCAACTTTGTCAAGATCCTCAAGTGCAGTCTGAAGTTCTTCTTTATCATCCATTTGATCAACCTTCAGGATCTACCTTAAGTGGTTAAGCTCTAAAACAAGGAACCAAAGCTCTGATACCAATTGTTAATATCTATGCAGGACAACTAAGAGGGGGGTGAATTAGTTTTCCCCAAATTTAAACTCAAAACTTCAACACTTATCAATTTCACAACTACACTGTTATGTTATTAAGCATGAGCATGAAATGCAGAAAATAGAAAGTAAAATCAACACACTGAATACAAGATTTTACCTGGAAAACCTAATGAGGGAAAAACCATGGTGAGGATTAACTCACAATATAAATTAGTTCCAAAACTGAATGTATAAGGCTCATTTCCCTAAAATTACTCACTATCCAGATGCTCTGCTTACGAGGAAGCTCACTGCTTACAAAAAGATTTACCAAACAAAAGTGTGCTTCATAGCCAAAATGAACTGAAAAGAGTGCACCTAACAAGTGTTGATGTAATTTTGATAATGCTCAATAGACTAACTTAACACACTTCATCATTTTCACTCTTCTTCACTTTCGCATTCACTACTGCTTCATCGATTACATACCATCTTCAAAAACTGTTCAACATATATATACTTGATTTATCTACAAGCATCAATTAGGTCAGCCTAATTGGATGCAATTCAAAAATATAATTTTTGGCTTCATACAAAGCTTCTCTGAATTTAATCCAAGTGTATAATATGCTACAATATGTCGGCATGGACCAAAGATAGGTCACACTTTTATCCACAGTACACTTTAAACTATTAACCGATTATTAGGTCGGCCATGATTAACCTAATAACAAAATGCAATCACCAAAGCTGATTCCAATACACCAACCAATCATATGATCATATGAATATACATACATATGTGCTTCAAGTGATCATAAGCCACTTCTCAAAATCTTAAACACCAATGATTACTTGAAGGAATATGTAGATCAAAACACTAGATCTACCACTGAAGGAAGTACACCTATTTTTCACACCGGTTCAGGGTACTAGACCAATCTAATACCATAAAAAACATGGTGACATCAATGAAAAAATACAAACTAATCTTCTCCATTCTTCCAACACAATCGTGGTTAAATTGGAACTACAAAATCTTCTTGATGTTGGATTCATCTGACTGATAGATTATCCTAAGGGGGTTTCAAACCTAGTACTAATCTCAAAACCCACTGGGGACATCAAAATATGTACCGATTTTAGAGATCTGAACAAGGCATTCCTAAAGGATGATTTCCCTCTTCCAAACATTGATCTCATTGTGGATTTAACAATTGGGCATAAAATGTTGTTGCTCATGGATGGCTTTTTCAAGCTACAACCAAATCATAATTGCCAAAGAGGATCAACATAATACTTCCTTTACTTGTCCATGGGGAACCTACTGCTAGAATGTGATGCCATTTGGATTAAAGAATGTAGGAGCCACCTATCAAAGAGAAATGACCCTCATCTTTCACGACATGATCCACAAAAAAGTTGAAGATTATGTGGATGATATTTTGGAAAAATCAAAGAAGATAAGTGAACACATACAAGTCTTAGGACCTATCTTTGATAGACTTGAAGAATACAAGGTACGACTGAATCCAAAATAGTGTGTATTCAGGGTCACATCAGGGAAACTTCATGGCTTCATCATTTCACAAAGAGGGATAGAAATTGATCTAGCAAAGGTAAAAGCCATCCTAGACATGGAACCTCCACAGACATTGAAATAGATGAGAGGATTACAAGGAAGGTTGATATCCATCAGAAGGTTCATAGCTCAGCTATTAGACAAGACTCACCCCTTTTTACATCTTCTCCATAAAGGGATAACTTACAAGTGGGATGAAAAATATGATAAAGCTTTCTAGCAGATAAAGGATTATCTACTAGCACCTCCAATGCTCATACCACCAATACCAAACAAACCACTGATCCTGTACATCTCAACAACACCAGCATCACTAGGAGCTCTTTTAGTACAACATGGTGAAAATTAAAAAGAAAGAGGCATATACTACATCAGCAGAACCTTGGTAGGCTATGAGATGAACTATTCACCCATTGAGAAAGCATGCCTAGCGGTATTTTTCACTTCAAAAAAGTTCAAAAATTACATGTTGTCACACCAAATCAAGCTCATCGCAAAGATTGATCCATTAAAATATCTGTTATCCAAAGCAATCCTCACGGGATGAATGGAAAAATGGGTAATGATCTTGACAGAGTTTGACATAAAATATGTGGAGCGCAAGGAAATCAAAGGACAAGTGATCGTAGACCAGTCAACAAAAGCACCTCTCTATGATGGGAACCCTTTAATATCTGAGTCCCCTGATAAATAAGTATTTCTTATTAATCTTACAGGTCAGTGGAAGATGTACTTTGATGGATCGTTCACCTAACATGGATTAGGAGCCTATATTATTTCCATCACCCACCAAGGTGATTACATCCCAAAATCATATAGGCTATCATTCCCATGTACCAATAACATTGTTGAGTACAAATCCTTGATCATGGGTCTCAGGATAGCATTTTAGTGGTAGATACAAGAAATGAAAGTCAATGGAGACTCACAGCTAGTTATTAACTAGGTCAATGATGACTATCAAATCAAAGATGACAAGCTCACCCCTTACAAGAAAATGGTGTACAATCTCAAAGATATTTTTATAGACATAACTTTTGAGTAGATTCCTCGCATGAATAATAGAGTAGCAAATTCCATGGAAACAATTGGATCACTACTAGACATGTTGAACAACATTCTTCAATGTGAATTCTTGGTAGAACAACTCATACCAACTTTCAAAATCCCTAAATCTAAATCTGCATGTGTCATTGTTGGTCCTAGATCTCCTTGGTACCATGACATTTTTACTTACCTCAACAAAGGAACCCTTCCATCAAACATCACCCTGAACCTTAAAAATACCTTTGTCAAAAAGGCATCTCGATTCATGATCCTAGGTGATACCCTTTATTGTTGAAGCATCAAAGGGACATTACTATGATGTCTTAACCAAGAGGAATCCTTAATTACCTTAACAAAAGTACATGATGGAATATGTGGGTTCTATTCTAGTGGTATGGCATTAGCTAAGAAACTATTGAGGATGGGATACTATTGACCAACCATGGAAAAAGAATCTCATCAATATGTGTGAAAATACATCCAATTTCAACAACATGGGGATCTAATTCATGCTCTAGCTCAAGAATTGCAACCATTGATCATACCATGGCCTTTTTTCACAATGGGGACTTGACCTCATAGGAAAAATCACTCCAACTTCATCCAACAGCCATAAATTTATCATAACTGCCACTAAGTACTTTACTAATTGGGTTAAAGCCATTCCTATGACCTCCATAATGGGGAAGTAGATAGCCAAGTTTATCTTGAATTACCTAATTTATCATTATGGTGTACCACAAACCCTCATCTTAGACAATGGAACACCATTCAAAAATCAGGATGTGAAAGAGTTGTGCCAATGATTCAATATCCAACAATGATTCTCTACACCATACTATCCCCAAGGCAATGGCCAAGCAGAAGCAACAAACAAAACTATCCTGAAAATCCTAAGGAAAACAGTTAATGAAGTTGGTTGTGACTGGTATCTATAGTTAAATCTTTCTCTTTGGGCTTACCAAACCGGTATCCACACACCTGTAGGAGCAACCCCTTTTTCTCTAGTCTATGGATCAAAAGCCATCTTTCCTATTGAGGTTCAGCTCCCATCATTGCGAGTTTCACTGAAGAATTTGATAACTAAGGAAGAGTACAGAGTGTCTTGAATGAATGAGCTAGAATTCTTGGATGAACATCATCTTGACACTCTTAATCACTTGCAAGTATATCAAAACCAACTAAAACAGAGCTATAACAAGAGAATCAAATGTTGATCATTCTAGGTAGGCAATCTCATCTTAAAGCAAAATTAGAAGAAACTTCTAGATCAAGACAGCAAAGGAAATTTTGAGCCTAACTAGTTGGGTCCCTTTGTCATCACAGTAAGCTACGGATCAGGAGCATACCAACTGTCAACCCTTGAAGGTGAACCCTTACAATAGCCAATCAATAGCTTACATCTCAAAAAAAATTATGCCTAAACATGAAGGGTGTAAATCAGAAAATACAAAAGAATCAAAAAATGATCAAAATCCAAAAAAATGAGAAAAAGGATTAAAAAAGGTAAAGAAAAAAATTGACCTCTAGTGAAAACCACTTTGGTGGCGCTTTGGGCAAGTACCTTGGTGAAAACCTGGAAAATAGGTGCCTTGTGTAAATAAGGTATCTCCATCTATTATTTGGCTCTTTTGAACTATCATTCTTTGCATCACCATTCATCCCCAATCCACGTCCCTATCATGGCTTGTCACTGTAAGGTATCATGAACTCTTTAGCACTACTTGGAATATTCTCAAGGTCAGTCTATCCTGCCTTTATCGAAGTAGGTTAACATATCACACTGTGGGAATTTTTTAATGTGTCAAAATCAGGCTCTTGTATATCTCGAGGTCATGGGACATCTTATCAAAAAAAAACAAAAAAAATCATAAAATTTTATCCAAAAAATAAAAAAACATTTGCAAAATCTTGTACATCGAAAAAAACAAAAATATTTTGAAAATTGTAAAGGAAAAATCAAAAACATCCAGAAAACATCAAAATCCCTAAAAAGGTCAAACATCGAAAAAATCCAAAAAGTAGTATCTCCTTGTCTAACTACGTTGTCTCTGAGCTTGAATGTAGGTAAGGCCATCACTGATGTGCCCTAGAGACACCCTAGGTCAGTCATTAGCAATCTGTTATAATTGGTTGTCGTCTCTCATTTGTTCATATCTTTGTCTTGTAAATCTTTAAATTCAGTCGAACTATGTGGTCTCTACATATATAACATAGGCAAGGCTAATCTATGATCAACCCTTGAGGCCCCTAGGATAGGTCTCTAGGTTAGGTTCTTGGTCAGAATTCGTATAACTCTCAAAAATCCAAAAACATCCAAATAACTCTCAAAAATCCCAAAACATCCAAATAACTCTCGAAAATCCCATAACATCCAAATAACTCTCAAAAATCCAAAAACATCCACATATTCAAAAAATCCAAAAACATCCAAATATCTCAAAAAATCCAAATATTTAGAAAACACAAAAATATTTGAAAATGGAAAATCCAAATACAATAGAAAATATTCAAAAGACCTAAAAAGCCTCAAATATTCAGAAAACCCTAAACAACCTTAGAAAAATATGAAAATCCTAAACATCCATATAAACTTTCAAAAAGATCGAAAACAACCTCAAAACATTTCAAAATACCAAAAACAACCTCAAAATATTCTAGAAAATCCAAACCCATCCATCCCATCTCACTTTCACCCGCAATAAAATTTCATACATAATAAACGATTGTCACCTAGCAAGTCATAAACAAGTAGAAAGAAAACATAGCAAGTCATAAAGTGTGAACCCAAAAGTAAAAATCTAAAGTCTAAATCATAGGTAAATGTGTCAGTGAAGTTTATGGTAATAGCTCATCTTAGCATCATCATCCCAACATCAAACAACCCTCTAATCAACATGTCCTAGGATATATCCTTCCTACAATGGACATCCATATCAAATATCACCTCAGCTAAACTTAAACTAGGCAAGAGCTATAGATAACATTGACTATTTGTCTTTGATCTTTTCTTATGATTTATCTGAATGACCTCTTCCAAGGACCTTCAATGATGTCTAACAAAATAATTTAGAGAGAAAGGAATGGGGCATCAATCATTATCTTTCGTTTGTTGTGCTTGTGGATACTCTTGTAGAATAATCTTGGTGCATACTTGTTTAATTGTGTGTAGGAAGGTCGTTTGGAGTATGTTGTTGACTATTGTGTATGCTTTGTTCCAATATGTTCTAAGCTTCTAACTTGCATTCCAATGACATTTATGTATGTCAAGGTGTGAACAAGAACTATCTTATATGTTTGTGGAGTCAAAGTCCATTTACACTAGATGTACAACACCGTTTTGGTTATCAATACCTTGATGCATTGTATCTATGTGTTATATCAAAAAATAAAGAATGATGGAAAATCCCAATCCTGAATTGTGAGCATCCCATCCTACATTTCATCTTGAATTTTGCATTGTCTCATCACCATCTCTAATAAAGTCTCAATGGATCAAGGACTTGTTGGATCTTTTGAAGCAATCATCATCAACAATGGTTATTCATTATTTATTCTTCTATCTTCTCTCCATACTAACCTGGTATCATGACACACAAAAACATCATCAATGCATCCACCTTGCATCCACAAACCATTAGCATATATCCATCTCATAATCATATCATAATCATCACATCCATCAGCATAATCATCCATATCATAATCAATTGCATATCACATCATACATTTTTTATCATCATTTGAGTCTCAAGGAATAAAATCGATTTGTTATTCTAAGAATCTTAAATCATTGCATACCATAAAGCATTTGCATCCACATCCATATGCATACATCATCATCATTAAAATATGCATAGAAAATATACAAAAAGAAATGCATCCACATCATTTGCATCCATAACATTTGCATAACATTTATCATCCATCCATATCATATCATGAAACGATAATGAAAAAGAATATAACATTGCATCCATACATAGCATAATCATTACACATCACATAGACATAAAAGTAAATGCATGCATACATCATCCATACATGAAATAGAGTCAACACATTATAAGCATAAATCATCTGTATTTGTACCATATATATATCAAAAAAATGTGTGATGGTACAAAATCTATATTAGTGTATGTACATCAATCATAAGTACAATATCCACAAGGCTATCAAAAAGGATCCCATGAATGTATATTGGTATAAAGAATGGGGAAAAATCAAAAAGTGCCTATACATTTGAAAGCCAGACCTAGTGGCTGCTACCCTCTCCAACCTATCGCTCAAGCTAATCCTCTGCTTAGAGGCATGCATCACTCCACTGTGAAAAATCAAGCTCTCTCAATGCCACCGGAACATCTCTGTGATAATGATGCCTATAATACGCAGCCTCTGTAATAGCCTCTCTATACAATCACGTTGAAACTATTCAACCATGCATAGATGTCATAAGGCTCTTAATCTGTTGATGTCGAGCCACCTCCTGGTCTCTCTCACCTATGAGATTCTATACTCTCTATAGCATTGTGTCTCTCTTGGTTGTCACAACAACCACCTACTATCGAGCCTGGTCTCACTCAATAGTCAAAACCAAAATCTGTTGGTGAGCCTAGTCCCACTCGCCTATCAAAACCTACACCTGCTACTGCAACTATTGTATCTGCACACCTCTGGCATCTAGCGATGGTTGTGTTGGTGGCATTGGCTATTGTTGTACCATTGGAGGCTACTAAGGAGGTTGTTGTCCTATTGGAGGAGCCCCTAGAACTTTTCCATCATGGCCATCCTAGCCACCCTGTCCTCTGCCCTTGACCCCTCTGCCTCGAGGCCTCCCTCTAGGAAAAGCACCTATTGTATTTTTTAGTCGCCTTAGAGGGACAAACCATGCATCATAAGTGAGAGTGGTTTGTGCAATGGGCTGACCTTGACCATATAGCCAAGGTTGGGAAACCAACTAGTAGAAACTCTCAATGACCTCTATTGCTAGAATCGTGGGTCCCCATGTCAGAACCTAACTAGAAACTCTAGCAAAAATATCCCTATAAGCATCATCGAGCCTATCCTAGACATCGCTAAATTATCTAGCTACTCTATCAGGAAGGCACCTCTTGATAATGGTATGCTCCCGACCCTATAAGTAACGGGTCTATCGAGCAAAGAAAATTTGTTGTGTATTATCAAACCAAGCCAACATTTGAACCCATGGCCACCACCAAAACATAGTCATACATTGATCACCTATTGGTAGTACAAGAGCCCAATCTATCCTATGTTCCTGAGTGTAATGGTACCTTAGTATCTCCATATGACAAGATCATCTAGCTCCACGTCCACCATCTATACAATCATCTAAAGCACTGCAATGTGCTCCCATGCCTAGATATGAAGAAGAGTAACACCTACACCGAGGACTTTCCCATCATAGTAAACAAAATCATGCAAATCATGATATAGGGAGGCCAATATCATGAGCCCCCATGCAAAGAGAGTCCTCTGATAAAGCATCCTCTATCAAGAGAATCCCCAACCTGGACTAAAGAATCGACCACATCTATCTGGAGCTACCAAACCTTAAATGATGGCTGCAACAATCAATCTGAACTTTGGCATGTGACCCTTGTATGTCTTTAAGTCTATCTGCGATGTGACCAATGCAATTTGGTCCATATCCATCACCTCAAAGTAGGCATCCAATCCGGCATCACGATTGTAGATCACGCGATCACTGTGGATAGGCAACCACAATATCTACCACACATCCTCTAGGGTCACTATCGCCTCTCCCATCAGAAGGTGGAAAGATGATGTCTTGCTATTCCATCTCTCGCACAATGTTGTCATCATAGCCAAATGTGTCCTGATCACTAGTGCATATGCAATGTATCACAATCCAATCTCGCCCAAGTGCTCCTAGCGCAACTTGGATAGATCACCCAATCTCTCGAGTACTACGGGCATGTGCTCTCTCGACATAAATGGTGGGATGACCTCTTGCACTCATGAAGCCCACAACATCAGGAAACCATAAAAAATTTGAAGTTATTTGGAATTTTTGGCTCGAAAATCACAAATACATGTCACTATTTACAAATGTGTCACTATATTCAAAACTCAAATAGAATTTCCTGATGCATTTTAAATTTCAAATTGAAAAATGTGTCACCATACAAGATGGCATCGAGATTTACAATTTGGCATGACCTAACCCTAACTTTCAAATCGGAAAATGTGTCGCTAAATACGACTGTGTTACCATCTAAAATTTGAAACCCTAAAAACAAATCTAGAAAAGTGTCACCCTAGACATATGCATCACTATATATCATTTGGTCATTGATGATTGAAGTTTGGACATTGCTATATAGCAACACCCCCAAATTCTAAATTCTAACGCCTAATAAATGCATCAAAATTTCAAATTTCAAATCAAGTTTTGAATCACATACCGATGGTCCTACGCCTAGAAGCCACTGGAACTCAAGAACTCGATCAAAAATGTGTCGAGGAAGCTCACAGTGTGCCATTTCGTCAAAGTATCAGAGCTCAATTTGTAAGAATTCCTTAAGTGTGAATGCACAAATGAATTTAAAATGACCCCTCTTGGCCTATTTAGGCTAGAAAATTAGGGTTGTTTTCCCTAATTTAACCTTTTTAATGGGGTCTATTATCATTTCACCAATTTTTCCAATCTGAACCTAATTTTGCATCATTTTTTGCGTTTTTTGCATTATTCTTGCATCCCAAAACCTTTTTGGACCCTTGGGTAGCTTTTCAACCTTTATCAAGAAATCAACTCAAAATTCAAAATTTCTGCCAGATTTCTCAAGGGGGCAGGGAGTCAATTTTATCCTTCTGTTGGGGCATCTAAAAAATTAGATTTTTTTTTTTTATTCAAGCAGCATTTTTCATCTGAAAAGCATTATTCTTTGAACCAAAGCAATAGGTACCTCACTCAAGAGGGGAAAAATGTAGACACTGAAAAATGTCCTAATCAATGTCTTACACTCGAATTAGGTTTATTAACATCATTTCCTCTGTATTCATCCTTTTTCACTTAATTGATTTAATTAGCCTAGCTAATTAATTAATTACATCATTTTCGTCTATTTGGCCTAATTAATTAAATTGGGTTAGCTCATCTCTTTTCACACTAACTCTTCATCTAATTAAATTACATAAATCAAAATATTTAATTTAATCTCCCAAGTCATCTTATTTAATTAAATATCATTCCCCCCTCCCTTATTTATTAAATCATCTAATTTAATAAATATCTTCTAATTCTTCTAATTCCCTAATTGCCTAAATTAAACCTTGTTTAATTAGCAATTAAATTAATTATTTCTCCAATCAAAGGGAATATTCCCATGGAATATTCTTTATCCTTTTTCCACAATTAAAACTTTGTTTTAATTTGCAAATTAACTTTTTTCCTCACCCTAAATGAATATTCTAAGGAATATTCTCTCACCTCTAATCAACTCACTTAGCTTCAAAAGCAAGTTAACCCTTCAACCTCTTTAGCAAGTTACCTTTGACCTATGTGAGTAGGTCAAAAGTGCATTTTTTTGAGGTAATTGTGAGCCTATGATTAATCTTCATCTTGCATTCTCATCCATTGATGAAAATCCATGATCTATGCCTCTCATCTTCTTCATCCTAAACCGTTCATTAAGCTTTTTCATCTCAACCATCCATTCCTCATTTTCTCTCCTATAAATAGATCACTATTTGGAGACAAATGGATCCCATCTTTTATTGCAAACTTATGTTGTTAAATTTACTCGCATCTATACTCTCAATTTGCACACATTTAGCTTATTTTCAGTTTTTTTTAGTTGTATAATAGCTTCAAGCTTTCATTATTGGCTTCCATTCATCCATCCTAGTTTGTAAATAAATTAGGTTTTTCACCTTTTAGCTCATTTATATCTTAAATTAGCTTATATTAGCTTATATTAGCTTATCAATTGCATAATTGGATCACTTATAGCATAAAATAATGGCAACTTAGCTTGCATCATGTTCATTTTGTGCATAATTTAGGTTTTTCATACACCAGGAACCATGGTTTCATCGATTCTCTTCCATAGAATCAGCTAAAGCAAGCTCACTATCACAGGATTGGGAAAGGGTCATTGGTCCACATCAACGCAACACCAATTCCACAACAAGATAAAGTTTCAATAGATTAGAATAGTTGTTTTCTTTAAAGTTTTCATAAATTTAGCATGTTAGGTTTCTTGATGAAATGTTTATTTTCAATTTTGATTGATTGATCTTGTTGATATTTGAGTATTGGTGGTTTCATTAGGCTTCGATTCTTCATGGATCAAGCATGATTCAGCCCATAACTGGTATTTCACATCAACAGTATCCTATTAATTCAATCTCTTGGCAGTGAGCCACTATCTTTGTATCTTGGCGGTCAACCATCTTTTGTATTTAGGCAATGAGCCTTTTTAACGACAGTGAGTCCTAGCAGTAAGCCCTACAATATTTTGTATCTGGATATAATATATTGTGAGTTAACCCTCACTATGGTTTTCCATGTAAAAATACTGGTGTACATGTGTATGGTTGCATTGATTTGTTTATATGTTCTCTCTTGTTGATTCAGTCAGATTTGTGATAATGGTTAGATGGATTTTATGTGAATGGTTTTATGGAATGTTGATTCACTCCCCCCACCCTCTCAGTATTTTGGATGTTCAACAATTATTATAAGAGCTTGGTTCCTCGAAAGAAGCCTAATAGCTTGAGGAAGGTCCTGGAATTTGAGTAAAAGAATTTTTTTCTCCAGAAGTGGTCTCTACTAGATATTCAGAAGAAATAGAAGATTTGAAGGACAAGTTGATGAAAGTGAATGATTATATTGAAAAGCTGCAAAGTAAAAGTGTTGAAGCATGTGATCTATTGGTTAAGGTAGATGAAATTGTCTCCAGCTTGTTGCAACAATTGGATGAAAAGAAAAGAGCTAACAAATGTCAATAAATTGAAATTCAAAGGAAGATGGATGAATGCATAAAGCTTGAGGAAGAAGCAGAAATATTGAGATCTAATCTGGAAAAGGCAAGATGTTTTGAAGAAAAATTTTAGATAAGATCGGCAATGCTTGATGAATTGATTACTTTTCAAAGATTGACAATGGATAAGAGTGGTTTAGGGTTTTAGGAAGGTTAAAGTTTTAAAGCAAAGCAATCTACTAATAATAAGACTCGGCGCAAAGATGGAAAAATCAAGGATCTAAGAAACAATTTCGGAATAACTCTTGTAAAATGACATGATGCTAAAAGGTATTTATCTTTCAAAGGTATCTATTATTCCTACAAGAAATTTGGTCATAAGAAAAAGTACTGCAAAATTAAAATGAATGATTCTTTATCATTCTCTGCAAAATGTTTTAAGTGCAAGAAGTCATATATAAAGTTAGTTTGTATGAAGATGAGTTGAAGAAAAGAGAGAATAGAAAGAAGAATGTTGTTTGCTATAAGTGAAACAATCCAGAACACCCTGTTAATGATTGCAAAAGAATTTAAAAAATAATTATCTAGCGAAGGAGCATGATCAAATCATTGATTCAGAAGAAGCAAGAAAGGAAATGAAAAGGATTTGGAGAAAGGAAGGAAAGCAAGTTGAATCATCAGTCTTATTTATTCCAACCTCTAGTGTAGATACTCCCATAAATTTTTTAAGTAAATAAGCAGCTAAGTGGGAGAAATTGTTAGAAAATATAATGAACCCCCTCATCGATACTTGTGCCACATCTTGATAGAAGTATATTTAATGTGATAAGGAAATTAAAGAATTTTTCTCAGTCGCATGTGAGAAGGATAAAGTCTATAAAATTTGGAAGAATGGAGGTGTACACAATTTTTGAGGAAATCTACCTACAAGTTGAAGAATATATTGCAAACTCATTCGAAATGGAATGAATAAATTTAGATAATTCAAGAGGCTTATGTATTTTTGGAAAAGCATACAAAGGAAGGTCAGAGAGCAATTTAGAGTTTCATGGTTTTAAGAAAAGAACAAGTGGATTCGAAGTGAACTCTAGAAGTAGGATATCTATACATTTCTTGTTGACATTACAGAGGTATCCTTTTTTGTACAATCTTTCACTTTTATTGCTATAGATAATTCAAAGGTTGTGAATAGTGTGGATAAAGAGAAAGTTAATTTGAGAAGATATTTGAAGGATTTGTTGGAAGATTCTGTTGGTGCATTCTCTCACATCCCTTCAAGAGTGGTTCCCATAGAGGATATCTATGCATTTTTTTATAGTAATATAGTAGAAATGTCATTAGTTTAGTTGAGCATGCTATGGGAGAGTGAATTGGAAGAAAGCCATGATGCCTACAGAGTATTAGTTGATAAAAAGTTGGATGTTTGGAGGAAATTCCCTTTGCTTGAATTTGATAAGAGGAATATTCAAATAGTCTTAAACAAAATTCACAATGAATCTTTGTGGATTGATGAGGCACGTTTAATTACCAAAAAAGCTAGCTAGCAGAGATGTAACTAGTTTTTGTTCCTCTAGACCAGTTCCCAAATGGAAGGCTATGGATAAGCAAGAGATAATTGAGGTTACCGATGTGAATCATGAAGGGAAAGAGATTGATTTGAGATCAATTATTGATCTAATAATAAGGTATGCCACTATGGTCATCGGTCACAAAGTCTGTATTCCTAACAATGACCTCATAGTTTCTACTATTGTTGTACATACTATTGTTGATATGGTTAAAAGAGGTATGGATTATGATTTGTGTGAATTACTTTGTTACATCTTTTGAAGAATTTAAAGGAAATCAAGAAGAGTAAGAAGAATACATTATGGTATGGAAATCTTGTTGTTTGTCTACTCTTTTACTTTTTAAGAGAATTACTGGTAATAGGAAGGATAGAATGGTCAAATATAGAGCCTGTTGCCCATCAAATCAAGAACTTCAAGATAAATCTTGGTAGCTCAGATGCACAAGAGACTGCCCTTGCTTCATTCTTTGGCCATTTCAAATGAGGATGAACAAAAGGTTTAGGATTCCAATAAGTGTTGTTGAAAGTTAATCCAAAAGCATCAATTTACTTCTGTCTACATATTCCCGTCACATGGAAGTAGTTGAATCAAGGTTGGTATGGATATCTGAATAAGATTATGAAGTGTTAGAGGTTGAAGTTGATAATTATGCTAAAATTATTTTGGAAAGCCTTAAGAATCTCAATATGGAAGGTACCTCTAGTAACACAACCAGAACAAGAAAGAAAAGGAAGGGTGTTGTTAAGAAAGAAGTTGCAGAATGAAGTGAGTTTGAACATGAGCATGAAAGAATAAATATTCAGAAAGATTTGGAAGAATTGCAAAAGGCAATTCCCGGTGCTAATTTTTGATTCATCTATTTTTGTTGTGGAGAATCTTAGAGGAATGGTTGATTCTTTGAAGTTCTACATCTTTGGACTTGAAGTACCTACTGAAATTAGCTTCAGTAAAGGAAATTTGGAAGATATCAAAGAAAAATGTGCAAATGCACATAGTTGAATGATGAAGGAATTGGAGAGTGTACAAGGTTGTGAAGAAGAGGCACATGATCTACTTTCTTTTTGCCTAGATTGGTAAGGCAGTACACTAAACATAAGAAATGAGATAAGGATGAGTGAATCTCGGATGAGCACTCAAGAAAATACATACAGGTTAGCAAAAGATAGAGATAATCAGAGGTGGTCCTACATTATGTAGCTTCAGGAAAAATTGTTTTCTCTATAGGATCAAAGGATAGAGGTTATCAAGAAGTTTTTGGCACTAAAATACATGATTAAGCTCAAGCACATTTTTGTTTCTAGTGCTCTTGGTTATATTAGTGAATTATCAAAGATTAATCTTAATCCCAATACTCTAGCAGATGGTATAGAGTCCTTAACTAAATTTGAGCTATTACACAAGACTCTTATAAGTACAAAAGATTCATGGGAAGAAGGAAAAGCATCGTGGAAGGTCATCTTGGAGAGTCTCAGAGGTTCTTCTTCAGGTTTATTTTGTGTTGTGTTCATATCTTTTTGGTCACATTTTGATGCATATATATACCGAACCCCCTATCCTTTGCCATTGATGTCAAAGGGGGGGAGATATAGAGATATAGATAGAGAGATGAAGAGATAGAGGTTAACAAAGGGAATTTTTTTTTGTGAAGAACAATTTTGATAGGGGGAGTATTTAGAGTATTCAGTTGCAATATATTTGAAAAAAAAATTGCCATGCATGTTGCCATCAATGCCAAAGGGGGAGATTGTTAGGATTATGAATCCTTGCAACATGAGCATGAAGTATCAATGGTTTGTGTTGGCTATTGCTATGTTTTCATTGATGTTAATATGGTGACAACTCTATGCAAAGTCTACTTGGTTTACCAGAAGCTTCTCTCTATTGGTAATACTCGTTTGTGATGGATCGGTGTGTTAGCATTTGAGTCTAAAATTCACTACAAGATCTAATATGAATCTAATCTCTTAACCATGTTATCATGACTCATTCAAATAGCTATATCCTAGATCTTGGAACATTTTTTGGTTATGAGAAAAAAATTATCTCTAACAGAGTTCAACGTCTATATTCTACTATTGTTCCTTGCTCAGTATATTGTGTGGGAGACTCTGCATTTTGTTAAGGTGAATATTCTTATGTTGTGGTTTTGTTGATAGTCTCTATGTTGGTGGTATGATGGGAAATTAATGTGTTCTCAGATCCAAAAGGTGTTTGCATTGAGGATTTTTTGTCAATTTGGAGAATTGTGTTCTAGTGTTAGCCGACTCAGCATACACAATACATTATGGATACTAGTTATGTTTTATGGATGTTAGCCGACGTGGTACAATGTACTACATGGATAAAATGTTTTATGGTATTGAAAAAGAGAGTTTTGATTATTTTTTTCTCATCTAATTAGGCCAACCTAATTGATGATTAAGATATACATAGATATATATATAAGATGTTTTGAGGAATGAGAAAGATAGGAAGAGAGAAAGGTTTGAGCCTAAATGCTTTATCAATTGTGGATCATAGTAGATTTGTTGAGAAACTTCAGTGTGAGGTAGTACTTCATATTATAAGCTTCATTGGAACTAAACCCTGCACATTGAAGGTGTATCCTATCAGTTCAATCTCTTGGTATTGAGCCACTATCTTTGTATCTTGGTGGTTAGCCATCTTTTGTATTCAGCTAGTGATCCTTTTTAAGGATAGTGAGTCCTGGCAGTGAACCCTGTAATATTTTGTATTCGAATATAATATATTGTGAGTTAACCCTCACCATGGTTTTTCCCTTTTTTGATTTTCCACGTAAAAATCTTGATGTTCATGTGTATGGTTGCATTGATTTGTTTATATGTTCTCTCTTGCTAATTCAGTCAAATTTGTGATAATGGTTAGATGGATTTTATTTGAATGGTTTTATGGAATACTGATTCACCCCCCCTCTTATTATTATAGATTTTCAACACATCCATCAACTTTCCAAGAGAATTCTCATCCATATTTCCATGAATGAATGCCCTAATGTCCTCAGTTCATAAGACCCCATACAAAATGTGTGAAAAAGTGCCTAGAGGGTCATCTTTTATGGATTTTGTAGGGTATCTCTTAAATTTTGGTTAGGGTTTCTCTAAAACTTCTACAACCTTTGGTGTGTCCATTGTAATATGAATTCAAATTGATTTCAAACACACATTTCTAAAATCTATGGAAAACAATATTTGTTAAATACCTTTTTTCTTTGCTTGTTGAATTAGGGTTTTGATACTTTGCAAAATAATTCACCTTTAACTCTTCAAATTCTCTTTTTGCTACTCTACTCTCCTTTTAATTTCTTTGGTGAAATGAATTGTCCTTAGTAAATTTACTCTTAACCCTTAAAATTGACCTAATTCTACAATAAATGCTTCAATTCATAAAGTTGGCAACCCTAAAGCTATATGCATAGTCAGCTTTTGAAGCTCCACAATCTTCCAAATTGCAATATTTTCTTCCACAATTTTCACCAGTAGATCAAACATTTCATTATTCATCTCATATCTTCATGCTCAAGCTACAACACATCTTTTCTGGTGCGGAATAAAAGACATGCATTAAAGCTCCCCCTAATCCATAGCTATTGGCTTAGTTTTTGGAGGAAAGATCTGCATGAGAGGGTGGTATAAATTCTCCCTTGTCATTTTTTTCTTCCTTCTTTCTCCAAATCTTTTCCATTTCCTTCTGTACTTCAACTGGATCAACCTTTTTTGCTGGCTCCTTCATCTTTACCGAATTATCCTTCCTTGTGTTTCTGCTTCTGCAAAACTTGGCAATACGTCTAGGTATATTACAATTGTGACATACAACATTATTTTGAAAAACTAGATATTTTTCTTTGTGGATAGTGAGTTCACATAGATAGTGACTCCATCTACAGTGAGCATTTCTTTATTATATATAACCAGTTATAATAAATTGTGAGATAACCCTCACCATGGTTTTTCCCATTTTAAGTTTTCCATGTAAAAAATCCTGATGTTTATGTGTTATGTGATGTTGTAGATGTGTTCATGCTTTATTTCCTTATAATAATTGAATATGCTTTGGTAATTGGATGTCTAATGTTTGAATGGTTTAATATAATACTGATTCACCCCCCTCTTAGTATTTTGTGTGTTCAACAATTACTATTAGAGCTTGGTTCCTTGGAGGGAGCTTAACCACTTTGGGAAGGTCTTGGAGATTGAAAAAATGGTTGATAGAAGGTTTCCTATTCCTTTGAAAGAGATCCATGCTATTGGATTTATAGAAGAAGATTGCATGCTTGACAAAGATGGAGAAATCAAAGTTGCTCTTGAAGATCTTAACAAAATTTAAGGTGAAAACAAAGATCTGAAAGAGAATGTCAAAGAAGAAAATGAATGAATTAGAAAGTAAAGAGAGCAAATCAATGAGTTCAGATAAAGGCATAAGGAAGTTAGTGAACAGTTGAAACAAGCAACTGAAAACATCACTAGATTGAAAGTGCAAGTTGAAGAAAAGAAAAGAGTTGAGGAATGTTTGAATGCAATGGTAAAAAGAAAATCTAATGAACGCATGAGGATTGAACAAGAAGTGGTAAGTCTAAGATTGGATCTGGAGAAATCAAGAAGTCATGAGGATAAATTCAAGACAAGTTCTACAATGCTTGATGAGTTGATTGGAAGTCAGGAAGCATAAAAAAAAAAGATGGTTTAGGATTTGAAAAAGGTGAAATCTTAAAAGCAAATCAGATACCTAATGAAATAAAGAAGATCAATGAACCAGATAAGACTAAAGACAATAATAATAATGGAAAGATCTAGAATCAAAGAAATAATGCTAGAAGACCTCCAATCAGACAACCAAATTCTCAAAGGTACTCATCTTTCAATGGTTTTTGTTATTCTTGCAATAAATATGGAATTAGAGAAACAAAATATAGAAGCAAAATGGATCAAAGTGTTCCATCCTTTACTGGTACTCTAGTTCGTATAGTAGACAAAGTGACCACCTCTTGCCACTTATTCATCAACTGATGACACAATCAAATATAGTGAAAATATATCCACTAGTGGATCTCTTGCTATCAATATCCTCTACCTAACATGAATCCACAAATATCAACTAAGTATTTGCACAAGAAAATAATTATTTAAATATGTAAACAAATATTTACTTGTGGTGCATCTTTGGAGTTGTGTTTAGCCACATTAAATATTTATGTGGGTCCATTTGTAAAGTTGTACTATAACATTATTATGATATTTTGTGTGTGGATTGCACATTGAAAAAATATATAATATTAGGAAAACTTAGTATCAAAAAGTAAAATGTTGGAGTTAATCGTTTTGTACTATCACAATTTTCAAACACATGATTTTGTTAATACCATGGTTGTATTTGTGTGAGGTTAAATGTCCAAAAGAAAGTACATATTTAGTGGTTGGATTAGTAATCATATAATTGAAATCTCTTGTAGAGTGCACACATGTGAAGCATGGCATAAGATGTACATTTACATGATAACTCATTATGCTTGGATACCTATAGGATGCATTGAACAAGCTTGATATTTTAAAAATATTCATAGGGACTCTATAACTATATTATAAAATTTTCATCACTAAATAATGCATTGAGTGTGGATGCTTTTGGATGATGGATTTTCTCTCATGAGAATTTTTCAAGATATTCCGATATATCTTGTATTTAATCTTGTGGCATGCCTTTGATATTTACATTAAGGTTATTTTGTATGCTTATATCTATGATTTTCTCTCATATGGTTATGTAAGAAATGGTTTGATCATCTTGACAATTTCCAAAAAAATGGTATAAGAGCTATGGTTGCGATTAAGAGAGTTGAGAACTCCCTAATTTTTTTTTACCCTTATTTGAGAATATATGATGTAAAGTTAAATCCATGTCAATGTTGGAGAGATTTTAAAAATTTCAAGGTACATATTTAGAGTGTTGTGAAGGTTGTGAAAAATGTAGACATATGGTTGGAGGGTTTTAGATTTGTGGTCATTATTATAGATCTATACTTGAAGAAGATTTGATAAAAAGGGGTTCTTACTTGGTGTTCATTATGATGATTTATAGAGGATGTTATAAAAATGACCTTTTAGAATAAAAAATTCTCACCATTAGATCCAAGAGGCTTGAGATATGAATATCAACATAAAATTTGATATAGTTTTGCCACTAAGGCTTGGTGTAGAAAAATCCCCTTGGTTTAATCATATAATAATATAGTAGTTTTACATTAAAAAAATATGAAAATTTGAAAAAAATCATTTGAAAATAATACCTACATAGTTAAAAATAAATAAAATATATTTTAAAAGGGGGTATGGGATCTAAAAACCCAATAATGATATCACTATGGATAGGTAATAGTCACTAAGGCCTAAGGGTTTCCATCTCTTGGTTGTGTCATGAATGATAATGCCTTAAGCCCCTAGGATTGGCCCCTAGTTGAGTGGGCCTTACCTTAGCCCCATTAAGAAAAACTTCTTAAATACAATTCAAAGTCTACCACCAACTCACTACCCATGCACTATCATTGCATGCAACCACTATCCAAAGTGTCAACTAGGTGTTTTCACATATGTAATGATGATGTCAACATACAAATATGGTCCATTTTGGCACCTTATAACCCTCAAAGGGTGTTTTACTTCCACAATATATAAATTTCACATATGATATTAAATTTTTAACTTCTTATAGGAGTCAAAAAGCTCTTTAATCACTACATGGTAGTTTAGGTTTGGTTGTTAAATTTTTTATTTGTGTCATAATTTGGTGCCTAAAATTGACATTGCTTTGGGATGGTTAAGTGTTATTTTTACATATGGGGGTAAACCCACAAAAGTAGTTTACAATTCAAATGAGGAAGGAAAACTTGTAAAAAATGACCCCATGGAAAAAATTTACATTCTAAGGGTTCATACAAACTAGAAGGTTCGAACGAACCAAAAAAGGGTTCGCCCGAACCAGGGTTCAAGCAAACTAATTAAATGCATGCACAATCAACATTCAAATGAAAAATACTTTATGGGAGGGGGTTCAAATGAACCCTAGTTCACTCCAACCCCCTTGGTTCAAGCCAACCCCCCATTTCCCTAATTTTTTACCTTCTTCATAAAAAAAAACTAAATTTTTGCACTTTAGAGCTCGGTTTGAACATGAAAATGGTGGAGACTTCACAGACCCAACTAGAATCAGGTAGTCCTTGGAATGAGCTATCCAACAAATATAATTTTAATATGTTTTGGTTTTATTATGTATTTATTTATTTAGTTTTATTAAACATAGGTTTTTCACCAAAAATCAAGCTCTTTGTTTTGCACATGTGGAAAAATAGAAGATTATCAAAAAAAAATTAAAAAATATGAGTGCACCAGATATTGAAGTCCTTGATCCAAAAAAAAAAATTGAATTTCAATACATACAAAAAAAATTCACATTATAAGGTCACTTATGTCGAATTGTAATTGGTTTGACTTAAAAAACTTGATTAAAGAAAAAATATTTAAGAAAAACTATATAACCAAGTGGAAGCACTAGATATCAGAGTTACAAATCTAAATTCGAAAGAATTAGAATTTTATCCTTCATGGAAAAAAAGTTATGCGTTATACGATGAGCATCACTTTTTAAAAATGTTGTTTTCCAAAAAGAATTAATTTTTGAGGGAGATGGAAAAAGAAGTTCTATTTGATTCCAAAAATTTTGAAAAAAATATATTTAGAATCTATAGACAAAATGTCATGAAACTCTAGTTTGCATCATCTTCAAATTCCTCACAGCTTAGCCACTATACGTGCTTGAAAGTGAAAGTTTAGTTAAAAAAAATTATTTCAGTGTCCAGTTTGGCCAAAAATCAATTGTAAACCACTATTGTGGGATCACCCATGGAATTATATTTTATATTTTTAAAAGGTGATGGAGATTATTTGTAGCATACTACATAGTGGATTACATTTTTTTCACTTGGATGAGTAGAGAGAGGTTTGCAATTTTTTAGCACTTGTAGGAGCTTGAGATTTAAGTTGTTATTGTGTGACCATCTACATAAATTTGTAGGTTAAAATTGGTGGGAGTGTATTTTTTTATGAGACCAAAATTATGGTATAGAAGGTTATAAAATTTGGTGCTTCCTGATATAAGTTTAAAGGTATTTTTTAATTGTGAAGTTTAATGGAGACATTTATGTAGATTATTTTTTCGTTTGAGGACATGATTGATATGTGTGAGACTAGGAATCTCAATTCAATGAGAGTTAAGTATAACTACAATGATACTGATGATCATGGTGTCATGAATATTCATGTATGTTTAAGCATTGGCATGACATGATCATGTATGTTATTATAGGATTAGGTTGTAATATTTGATTGATTCATCATTAAAAGTGGTAGTGTGGTTCAATTTTAGGAGGTTTTTCTTATCTCTTAGATGCTTGCCTGGTTCCTTGCTTATGCTTTCTTGTTTATGTATATATGTGGTAAATAAGATCTAGATTTTATTTGTTGTTTGATTCATGAGAGCTTTATAAGTTATCTCCATTGTTATCTCAATTTATAGGTTACTTAAGTGTGATGGTGAGTTTTCAAGTTTCATTGGTTTGGGATCTACAAGTATTGTAACATTTTAGGTTGGTCACCCATTGGTTGTAGTGATGACTCAAATGTAGACTGTCTATATCTATAGGTCATTTGGGTGTTAATATAAATTTCATTAGTTGTCCATGTATATGTTCATTTGTGGATTGGTGTGTTGCATTGAGTTAAAAGGATGGATTATTAGATTTCCTAGATTAGTTAGTTAATAGGACTAGTAGCATGGTTGGTTATCACATGATGTTATGGATGGAACTATTACAAAATTCAATGGGATCTTTTTATCAATGATGTTTTAGTTGTGGTTGATTTCTTTGCTTGGGGACCTTGGTTATATTTTATTATATAGAATTTTTAATATTTTAGTTGAGTGTATGTGGACTATAGGTGATCCTAATTTAGGATAAAATTATCATAATTTTATGGATATCTTAGTATTATAGTTGAGTGGGAGATATGGAAATGGTGTGGATTCATCACTTGGTGATGAATAATTTTTTGTAGTGATTTTTGTTTTCATAAAAAATTTCTTGGATCATGATTATTAAATAAAATTAGAGTACTTTGACATCTTCAGTTATGGGTATGTGCAAGATCATCATGGAAAAAACAAGCCCTTAAGTGGTAAAAAATTCAGAAAAATCAGAGTTAGGCAACTTGACGTAAAAATTTGAATAAGCTATCTATATTATTTCAAAAATATGTAAAAATAGAATCTGTAGAAAATTGAATTTAGTTTCTAAACTACTAGGTTTATTTAAAAAAAATAAAAATCTATTTGGTGAAAATTTGAAATTTCAATGTAGTAGTACATAAATTTCAAGGAAAAAATAAGAAGTAGGTGTCTGTCTAACCACCCTAACCACAATAAAATGATAATATTTTTTTATAATATTTTAGAAATAATTAGAGGACTCATGTCCCGATGTGATGCATATTTTTTTGTAATTTTTTCTTAGTAAATAATTAATTTTGAATTTTTTATTGCAACTTTTAAAAAATATAAAAACTTTTATGTCTAACCACCTTAACTTGGTCAAAACTTCATGAAATTCATTTTTTTTTTTAAACTTTAGCATAAGCATAGAATGTGACACATATTTTAGATTCAAAAAATGTGATACCATTTGAAAGTTATAGATGTTTTTCAATCAACCTATCAATCAGACTTTAAGTAATTCAAATAGAAAATGAATAATAATTATTTATTAAATTCAAAGTAAAGCATAATTTATATTGGTGGAAATCTAAAAATCTCCTTTAAAAACCCTTTTCGTTTCATCAATTTTGGGTTAAAAAAAAGTTGTCAGCCACATACCCTACACATACCCATCATATCACCACTTTTTGGCCCATCATGATCCTACACATACCCTTCTATAATAGGAGATATTTATCTTTTTTGTGATTGGAGCAAAGGGCACACAATCTACCAAAGGGGGTGAATTAGTAGATCCAACTAATTACAACAATTCTAGAAACACTCACTAATACTTTATAGTTTTTCAACATGAAGAGCACTAAACCATACAAGCTACTAAGTAAATCAATTAAAGCACCACACAAGATAACACATGACACCAGATTTTTATGTGAAAACCCAGAAAGGAAAAAACCATAGAAGCTCTCACAAGAAAAAATAATATAATGAATCTTTACAATATAAAGCAAGCACCAACCTACCGAAGACACCAATCCCCAAATGATTTAGTAGGAACCAACCTACATGACACACCAATCCTCGCCAAAACAAAGACACCAATCCTTGTTGAAATAATACAATAGAAAGTAGGCACCAACCTACCGAAACAGAAATAATGGTTTATTTGAAACAAAAATCTAACTTCCATCAACAGGGTAACTGATACTGATTCTCACACTTTTGTCACATACCTTTCATGTACATCCCACTCCTATACTTTCACTGTAATCTTTAATTACATTTAAACACACATGGATGCACTTAGACTAATACACACTTGATACATAGATGCATCTGAACATTTGAAATATATACATGACACTGCATTAACAGTCTTTTATGTCGACCATGGATCTACACCAACCTAGAAAACATGGGATGGACCTAAATTCAAATTACATGAAACGTGTGATACAAGGGTCCAATCTTGATGCCAACATCACTTGACGACTTGCGCCACCAGGGGAACCTTAAATAGGTCCTATCCTCACTCCACACACTTGAAATTGTTGCCACACACTTGCAGCCATTACCGCACTTTCCTCAAACATGAAATAGCTTGATGAGACTTTTGTTATTTCAAACTCCTTGCACACTGATTTGTACCACCGAAAACTCAAGAACATGATAGAACTAGTGTAGGTATACTATCCTTATAAACTGTAAGCTTTAATTCATTTATGAAAGAAATGCCACCCATATTAAGTAATCTCTTTTTCCAAAAGATATCCTCTTGTACCACCACAAACATTTTTGAATTCATACCTAATACATATGGTATGATAAATATATGAACTATTTGAGAGCATTCGTGCCATGACAAACATGATGCAAGAAATGATTGATCACCACTGATAGCAACAATGACCTGTTGGCATCAGTTTGAAATCAATGACAACCTATGCTCAACAATCTCCCCCTTTGTCATTGATGGAAAACAACAAAATGTTGGGACCACCAAAAACACGTATTAGAATAACAAAAAGGAATAATTCTAAATGATTCATGTGTTATCCCATTCACTCCCCCTATGAAAGAGGCATTGAAGAAACAAAGAAAAGATAGTTATTTTTTCTAAGCAATTCAGAATTCACCTTCTCCATATTCAAATCTTTCTCCCCCTATGATGGATATATTATTTCTAAGCAATTCAACATCTCACTTTCTCCCAAGCTCATAATTATTCTTTCTAAGCAATTCAACATTTTGAGCTCACTTTCTCCCCCTTTGACATCAATGGAAAAGAATCAACACGAAGATGTTCACATATTCATTAGATATGGAGGAATCTTCAAGTTTTTGGTTGAGGTGTAGGCTTATGACTTATAAATTTGGATAGGGGGTCCTTGATTGAGAGGATTCTTGGTATTGCTCCATGGTTGAATCTTAAGCATGTGTTAAGTTATTGACATGATACAAGTGATCTTTGGAGTATAATATGGTCATTAGAGCATGTTTTCTTCTAAGAGGAGATGTTAGATCATGATTTCATGATGTGTTCATAGATTCAATAGATTTAGACTAAAATATTTTATAGTAATCTAGATAGTTCTCTTGGTATTGAATACATTAGTAGTGTACTTGGGAGCTTCATAAGAGTGCAATATTGAATTTAGAGCCTAGCATGGATTGATCAATTATAGGTATTGATGGATTCATGGAGATTAAGGTGAGGTTGGATTTCTCCTGAGTTTGGACACATTTGTTGAGGTGATTTTTATTTGAAGGTTTCATTAGGAATTTCTAAGATTCTTCATCTAAATATGGATGTGATTTCATGATGGAATTATAGAAGTGATTATTCTTAGAGAGAGTCATTATTGTTTGGTGTATCCTAGAGGAGCAACCACATTCCCCGCTCTTGATCTACATAGAAAATTATTATTTGATAGTTATTTCCCAATGTTTTGGTATATGTATTATGTTTTATTATTTTTCTTCTCATGGATATGGATATTGAGCCATAATTGTTAGTTCTAGAGGTTTCATATGGGGAGTGTTTGGTATGTTTATCTCCTTATTGACATAATTTAATTTATGATGTTATTTATGAGTTTTGGAGATATTATTGGGATTATTATTAGTTATGAAATGGATTTGAGTTTGATCTTCCTTGGTCTTAGAGACTCTTAAATCCATGTTGGTTATATGAGAACAATATTTTTTTAATCTATGAGATTTAATGGTTGCATGTTGGTAAGGCCTTTTAGTTGGAGTTTCATGAAGGACATCTTGATACAAATTATCACTTTGAGGTGTTAGTAAACAAACATGTTATGTGATATATTTTTTGTGCTTTATCTCTTTGTTTTATGGCTACTTCTTGGAGGTTCTTGTTCATGTGGTTTGTTGTGGAGAACTTGGGAGAGTTATGGAAACTAGTTGTGAGGTAGTATGAAATGTTTTTCTCTGCATATGTGGATCACTGTGATTGTTATTTATTACTACATAATTATTATTATTAATGATACCTTGATTTGAGTGTTGATTGGTAGACTCTATATGCCTTGATCTATTTTTTGATTTGACATTACACATGTAGTGGGAGTTCTTAGGTACATTTATGTTCTTCATTGAAAAATTTTATGCAAGGAGCTTGTGATTGTGGTTTATGGGTTGGTTGTGTTGTTATAATGAGTTCTATTGATGGTTTTTGATGCCTTTGGAGTATGGATGATTAGATGTATTATCATTTTCTATTATTTTTATTTCCAATTGTGCGGGTTTTTTCATTGAAAACATCTTGGAGCCTTTATTATCACTTGGATTTGATGTTTATGTTCTTTGGATTGGTGCATATTCACCTTGGATTATTTCTTTTTTTCTATGTGGCATGTTGGATAATGAAAGAATTTATTTCTTTAGATGGTGATCACCTTGGATGTTATAGTCGATATTTTTATGGAGCACAAGAGCATGGTAGAAATTCATGTAGTTACATGGTTGGCTATGATGACTTGTTTCATTTATTGAACCTCATGCAATGTATAAAAAATTGTCAAAATTTATAGGGGAAAACATGGTGTACACCTTGCACAAGAAATTAATTATTTAAATTATATAAAAAATATATATTTATTTGTAGTACATATTTAGAGATGTTTTTAGTCATATTAAATATTTATTTAGGCACACTTGTAAAATTTTATTGTAATATTGGTTAGTTATTTTATGTGTGGGTTTTACAATAGAAAAATATTTAATATCAAGAAAAATTAGTACCAAAAACTAAATTTAGAGTCAATAATTTGATGCTCTCATAGTTTTGCGACACATGGTTTTATCAATAACATAATTATACTTGTATGAGCTTTAATATGTAAAAGTAAGCATATGTTTAGTGGTTGGGTTGGATATCATATGTATTTAACTCTCTTGTAGAGTGTATATGTGAAGCACAACATGGAATGTGTGGTTGCATTGTCACCCATTATTCTTGGAAGCATGAAGGATACATTGGAGGAGCTTGATATTTTAGAAGTATTCATGGAAACTACGTGTATTGTAATGTTTTCATTATTGAATAATATGTATTGAGTTTGGATGCTTTTAGATGCTAGTTTTTTTCCCTCATGAGGGTTTTCCTAAGGTTTATCTTGTGTAATATCAATTTTGGTTGCATTACATGATTATTCTATAAGCTTATATACATGCTTTTCTCTCATAGGGTTGTGTAGGAAATCATTTGATTAACTAACTTTGTTTCCTAACATGTTGGTCCTTTGTAGATTTACCATGATAATAAATAAAGTACTTAGTGGTATCCTACAAATATTTGGAGACTCTCTTTACTACATCACAATGAAGTCATCTATGATCCATGAAATGGCTAATGACTCCCACTACTTGGGTGATGTCTAGTATAAAATAAACTATAGAATAAATTAAGCTCTGAATGGCACTAGCATAAAGTAATCTATCCATATCCTCCATATCACTAGGAGAAGTCATGTGCTACTCTATAGATAATTTTATCCCCACCAAAATAGGAACACATAATGGTCTACAAGTTGGCATATTGAATATATCTAACACTATCTTCATATACTTTCCCTAGCCTAACCAAAGCTTTAGATCAGCTCTATCTCTAATCTCCATCCCTAAGATGAAGCTAGAATCCCATAAATATTTTATCTCAAACTATGGTAAAAGTTGATAATTTCATTCATAAATCATACCCTTAGATTCACCAAAAATAACATATCAACATATAATAGGATAACAAGGAAAAAAAAATATTATCTTATAATAGATGTAAATATCTAATTTTTATCTCAAAAATCATAATCCTTTAACATAGAAGAGCCAAACGCTTAGTACCACATCCTTGGTGATTGCTTACTTGACCATATAAATATTTCTTCAACTTATAAAAAAATTATCTTTATCTCTTCCAATGTAGTTCTCTAGCTATGTCATGTAAATTTCTTCCTCTAAACCACCATGAAGGAAATTTGTCTTCGCATCCATTTAATCAACCTCAAGATTAAAATACACTACTATACATAATAAGATTTGAATGGATGCCAACTTATCAACTAGAGAAAAAACCTCACTATAATGAAATTCCATCAACATATGAATATCCCTTTACAACCAATATTTCCTTTTAATTATCACACTATCATCTAAATTGATCTTTCTTTTGAATGCCTATTTCCATCCAACTAGTATTTGTCCTTTAGAAAAAAAAAATGTCTCATGTGCCATTTTTATTTAATGCAACCATCTCCTTGTCTATGGACACTTTTCAAGACTTTGTATCATCAATACCCATAGCCTCATTCATAGTCTTAGGCTCATCTATGTTAGTAATCAAAATAAAAATACACCTCCAATCAAGAGGATTATACCTATCAATTTTGTGTCTATGTGAAGTGAACCCCTTGAAGAGTTTATGTAGAGGTTCTACCTCCTTATAAATTATAAACTATGTGAGATATACATCTCATCAAATCCTTCTTAGTCTTGTGGTTCAACCATATTAGCATTTGGAGGTAGTTGAATGGCATCTTATTTTTTATTCTTCTCTAGTTGCAATTCTATGTAAGAAGGCTTGGCTTCCTAAAGATAATGCTTCTACTATATAATATTTTCTTGGCCACAAGGTTCCAAATCTTGTACCCTTTATATGAAAAACTTAGTTAATGAAGATACATTTTACATCTGTTGGCACCTAGATTGTGTGTCTCATCTTTTCTTCATTTTACTTCCATGTTGTGGAGTTGATCTTATTGTAAGAGTTGGTATAAAATAATCTACCCCATGCAATATTTGGATAAATATTATAGCTATACAAGTTCTAGAAAGTTCATGAAAGAACAAGAGAGATCAAATATGAGAGAATAATGTTATTCTATTAAATGATATAAATGATAGATTATGATGATATGATTCATCAATGAATTATAATGGATGTTACATGAGACCTTTAGTTATATAGCCAAGGTGATACATGGGATTAGACAAGATCATGACAAGTGTCTTTATCCTATGTCATGAGATGACTAATATTAAATGAATTAAGACACAAGTATTAAAATTCAAAATATAAGATACTATCTAATGACAAATAACACCTTATAGAAAGATTCCCTCCTAGGACCTAAGTAAACTTAACATGTAAATAGGACTAGTCAATAAACTATTTAGGTAAAACACCTATTACACCAACACCCCCCTTAAGTGCAGCTTAGGGAGTACATTGTTATGCAAATGATGCAAATATTCAAGGATTGGTCCTGTCTACAAGGCCATGTTAGGTACCCATGTCCAAATACAATCTCACAAATAGAGAAAAGGATAAATTCTAATGGGACAAAAAAATCCTCCCTAAAAGAGATAAAAAATACAAAATTCTCCCGTTGAAGAATGAGGAGAGAACCCCTTGCAAGGAAAAAAATCTACCCATAAGAGACAAGAAGAGAGACCATACAACCCCCCTCAATCTTGATTTTTTTGCAATGATGGTAGATGATTGACATTGAATGTTGAAGATTATCCAATATTGTTGAACAACATTGCTCCCCTTAGGAAGAAGAAAAACCAAGATGGTATGCAGGTGTTATATAGGAAAAGTGATCCTAGATCTAACTAGGATTAGCTACTTTTCACTTATAAAATATTGGAATTTAGATCAGCAAGGGAACAAGATTAACTTGCAAGGTGTTCCTAAAAGATGAGTCAATCAACCTTGGATCTAAATTCTTTTGGGGGTTTTGGAAATTTAGTTTTGATGAAATGTTATAATGCAAGTAGCTAATCTATGAAAATGCAATGTTTTGAGATGATAATAGACATTTGAACAAAGAACACACATACAAATTTCAATTCTAGAAAAGTATAAGGTGAACATGTAACCTATTAATTTGAGGAAAAAATTTCTAGATAAGGGTGCCCTATGTGCCCTATATTGAAACCCTAATTTAGAAAAAGGATTTTACAATCATGAGGTGCCTAGTTTGTAGCTCCTTCCCTTCAGATTTGGTTGTCATATTTTCATTTGTTACTGAGATAATGGAGTTTCTATATCTTGTTAAGTTGTAGGGTTTGAATTCATAAATGATAAAATTTCCTTCAATCTTCTTTCAATCCTCTTTAGATATGTAACATACACACACAAAGGGAGAGGAAGGGTTGTGCCATATGGGGGCTTGCCTTAGTCAAACCCCATGTTGGTATTTCTACCTCCACAATGGAAAAATTGATGATAAAGAGAGCTTATCCTTTTGAGGGATAGAGGCTAAATGAGAATGGAGTAATGAATTAACAATTTGCTACTAGGTTAAAGTACAAAGCTATGTCACACTTTCGACCAACTTATCAATATAGCTAATTTTAAGAATTTCTAACTAAAAATGAATTTTGGTCAAACATATAATCTAGTAAGATTCATTCTAGCTAAGTTAGCTATGTCCACAAATTTTCCAACTAAAATTGTTAGATAAATGCATATGTAGTACCACTTTGAAGCCAATTTACTGAAAAATAAAATTATTTGAAAAACTTGATGTTTCAACAAATCTTAGTCATGTAAATAACATTTTTTAAAAATATAAAAAATACCCTTTTGTAGGTCCATAAGTGTAGTTTTCAAATATATATATATATATATATAGTTTAACTAGTATTTATATTTTATATTTTATTTTTACTAAAAGTAGGTTATCAACACAAAAATACTAGGTTGATTACCATGTCAAGAAAAATACTAAAACTTATTAAAATATTTTTTTTTAAAAAAGATGCAATAGATAAAAGAATTTATATCAAGATGGTGTAATTTTTTTCTATTTTAGATAAATAGTTAATATGAAAGTTGACGTCAAATCAAAACAACTATGTTTTAATACACACATTTTAATATTTATTTAAAAATATATATTTATCAAAATTGGAAAAAACTATATCCATGCACTAAAGTTTCAAGTTATAAATACACACAAAAAATTTGAAGGAAAAAAATAAAATTTACTATATAAAGATTGAAGTCTCATGTAACTTCATTTTTCAACATTTTATCAGCAACAAAATTATAGCGTAAATTTATAAAAAAAATATATTCAAATAATTTTTTAATTTTAAAAAAATAAATAAACATAAAATATACTAAAAAATACACATTTTATTAGTTTACATCATTTCAAAATTCAACATATATGTTACCTTTTAGTGATTCAATTTTAAAAGTTGGATTAACATTGGTTGTTTCCTTTATAAAGTGTGACATAGCTTTGTACTTTTACCCTACCACTCATCACTTAGATTTTTTCTCCGTGATGGACTGAAGTTATGCTCATCACCTTCAAGGATTCATTTTTGCTTGAATTGATTTGATTTGAAGACCTAAAAATGTTAGAACACATAACAAAAATGCATGAAAACATATTAAAAACTTACATAACACATGACATGATGCTTGGATGATGAAATGATGTAAAAATGCTACTAAATTTTCTCTTGAATTGCCTTGAATGATTTTTGGAAGTATTTTCCTCAATAGTTTTTCTCCCATTCATAAATTGCTCCCTTCATCATTATAATGGAGTGAATTTGCACCCCTTGCAAATTCCCAATTTACACCCCATACCTTAGAAAAATCAAACCTGAATATGCTATTCCACCTCATCCATCCACTCTCCACCCACTTGGAAGTTGTTTATAGTGTTGGTGGGGGAATTTCTATCAAGGATGTCTGTGTGGCTGACTTCCATCCTGACAGGATTCTCACCTCTAGAATCTATAGAGGCATTACACTTCTCCATTGGTGATGAAATGTAACACCCTTGCACCCTTGACCGACCTCAAACAGCTCTTTCGGGCTTCTATTCAAATTCAGAAGACTATCTTTTACTTTCTATTCAACTTCTTCAACCTCAATTGATCTTCTTCTTCAATCTTCTTCAACCTGACAACACACTTCTTCATACTTGAGAATTTCACAACACTTTCCACCATTTTTGAAGCTCCAAGTCAACATTCTATGGTTTCACTCCTCTTGTTGTTGCGGAAATGTTGGCATATGGGTATGTGCAGGATCATCGTGGAAAAAACAGGCCCTTAAGTGGCAATAAAATTCAAAAAAATCAAAATTCGACAACTTGATGTAAAAATTTGAATAATTTATCTATATTGTTTCAAAAATATGTAAGAATAGAATTTGTAGCAAATTGAATGTAGTTTCCAAACTACTAGGTTTATTTAAAAATATATATATATTTGGTGAAAATTTAAAATTTTAATGTAGTAGTACTTAAATTTCAGAAAAAGATAAGTAGGTGTATGTCTAACCACCCTAACCACAATAAAATGATAATATTTTTTTATAATATTTTAGATATAAGTAGAGGACTCATGTCCGAATGTGATGCATATTTTTTTATAATTTTTTTCCAAGTAAATAATTAATTATGAATTTTTTAATTACAACTTTTAAAAAATATAAAAACCTGTATGTCTGACCACCTTAATTTGGTCGAAACTTCATAAAATTCAATTTTTTTTTTAATCCTATAGTATGTGAAGCATAGAATGTGATACATGTTTCAAATTCAAAAAATGTGATATTGTTTGAAAGCTATATTTTTTTTCAATCAGCCTATCAATTAGGACTTTAGTCATAATTCAAATAGAAAATGAATAATAATTATTATTAAATTCAAAGTAAAGCATAATTTATACTGGTGGAAATCTAAGAATCTCCTTTAAAAACCCTTTTTGTTTCATCAACTTTGGGTAAAAAAAGTCGTTAGCCACATACCCTACACATATCCATCATATCGCAACATTTTGGCCCATTATGATCCTGCACATACCCATATACAAGCTTGCAAGCTCGTATCTCCCTTCATGTGTTTGAGGGCATCTTGTTGGGGAGGTGGTATCCATTTTACTTAGCATCATTGTTTGTTTACATAGCATATTGTTATCATCATTTCATGGTAGTACTTCCTTTCAATACTTTCTGTATCACACTTTCTCTATTGTGGCTATCTTAGTTGTCTATGGAGGTGGGACAACCGAAATGGGGGTTTGACTACGGTAAGCCCCAAAATAGCACCAACATTTTTTCCCATTCTGCTATGTGTAGGTATCATGTTCGTGTGGAGCTTGTGAAAGGCTAGACCTACTGTAAGTTTGGTTTCTACCACCTTTTTTGTTATCAAATTCCATCTTCTAAGTTAAAGTATTCTTTTTATTTCAGTAGTTTAGTTGTTTTATGTTTTCTATCATCGTTTAAAACTGTATTTATCAGGTAGTTAATGATTTTTCTATTAGTTTTTAAAATACTTTGTAATCCCTATCCGTACAGATTCCAGTTCCTGACTAGACATCAACGCACCGTGTTGTTTTATGTCTCCTACACTGGAGTCCTTTGGCAGAGAGTTGCCTAGGTTACAGTCTAGATTCAAGAATTTGCTCACCTGGTCTCCTAAACTCTTGGTTTTATAAAAGGACAGTGACAGATCATTTTTCCTTCCTTTTCACCCCTCTTGAAACATTAAACTTACCTTAAATGATCCTTAGCATGAGGTAGATTAGGGTAGCTGATTGTTTTAGACCCTCCCATGACCTAGGGTCCCGGGCAGTCGATCCCCCTCCTCTACATTTTGGTGAACCCGATGTGAACTTGTAATATCCATTTCCTCCTATCATGTTTTCATAAGTTGTGAGCCTATGTGTTGTGATGCTTTATGAGCTTCACAACTCAGTCTATGACTTTTGGATATTTTGTTAGGAGTACGCGACAACAACACTTAGAGATGGACTTTATGAGGGTCACTTTGGATCTTACTGTTGGCTTTCAATTGTCTTTGATTTTTCCTTGATGTCAGAACTGAGGGTATTTGATGACCCACATGATGTTCATTTTTGGATCTACTCTACATGATATTCTTTCATCATTTATGATTATGTTGGACTGATAATGTTGATAAGGCATTATACAGGTTATTCATGTTGATCATTTTCAAGATAATTTGAAGGCTCCATTTGAGGTTGCATATCACGGGTTATTTGATCGTATTTTGATTGATCATTTGAAGGTTTAGTTTGTCAAAACAATCATTTCTTGGGTGACTAAGGTCATTTGGTCTTTCTTGTTACATTTTAATGTGTTTGATTATGCACATTTCTATTGCATATCTCATGGCATTTTGACTTGACAATATCATTGTGTCAATGGTTCTTTGATTTCTCTACATGGGAATTATAAGGTGACTTCTCTATATGGGCCTTGCTATGATACTCAACATTGAAGTGTTCATAAGCATATTGATTGATTATTTAATGTGGCATATAATATAAGCTTTAATTGGTTTCTTTTGGCACATTGTATTGTTGTTTACCTTGGCATATTGGGTGGTTATTTCATTTCATTCGATTTATCTTTGTTAAAGTCACATCGCAGTGACATCAATAATATATGGTATCGAGTTTCATTTTGTGTGGAATATACATCAAACCCTATCAAGTTTCATCGAGAACATGGTATTTGTGTCGGTCACATGGCACTAAATTGGAAGTTGACTTTGACAAGTCACATGGAAGTAATATCAATTGGTCTTTATTTAATAAGTTGTCATTTTGTCAGCATCTTTGGCAGCATCATCTTTGTCAGAGTCATTATTTGGTAATAGATAGCATTGCGGATTTCAAATGGCTATTAACCTTCAACAGTGGATTCCAAGTCATTATGATGTTTTGTTACAAAGAATCAGACTTCAAAACATCATTATGTTTGATTAAAGTCTTTGACAGACTTGAAATAATGAAGATTAGGGTAATATTGTTTTTGTCTCAATGTGTTAATTTCTTGAACCCTAGCCGCTGACATATGTGATGTATGCAAAAGCTCAGCGAATATTCTAAAACAACAATGAGAACTAATGCAAGCCCAAAACAAGAAGCTCGATGGCAATTTTTGTATAAGTGGATTTTTTTTTTACTGTGGAAATTAGAGGAGTTTCTTCCAGTTGGGTCGTTATGAGTTTACTTGACAGGTTGTGGTGGTTTCTTTTCCTTCATCCTTCGTGATCAAGTAAAATGAACTTGTGGTTTTGTTTTTAAAATATTCTTCTAGAATATTCAGTTTGGTGCTTAAGGCATAAGCATTTTTCAATTCAAGTCTTCTAAGATTCTACTAGAAAATTTTGTTTTTGTTGAAGATAGAAATCTGTTAGGGTTTCACAAACCTGAGTTGCTTTTTTTAGTTAGATTGTAACTAAATTGTTTGAATGTGGTGATATTTGTTGAAAGAGTTTACTTTGAAGGGGGATTATTTAGGGTTTTTCATTCAAACCCTAACCTGAGTTGATTCAGTTATTCAAGCTACATGTACAGAGGTTATTAATTGCAGTGTCTTTAAAACATGGCTTTCAGACATTTTTATGTGTGGTCTGAAAAGAGGAATATGATGTTTTCAGACATTTGATACATAAGATATTACATTGAAAATATTTGTTTTGATTCTTAGATTATTACATTTCTTGAAAATTTTATCACACAACATTCTTCAATGTGCTTAACAAGGATATTTATAGTCTTCTATTGTAATTCTAGGCTTGCAAAAATTGCACTTCTACGGTTCTGATAGAATGCTTTAATTTGTTGCTTTGTAAAGGACTTGGTGCTCCTATATCTCATGAAGTTGGTGCTTCTGATTTTTGTGCAGTTGGTGCTCCTAAACTTGTAGAGTTGGTGCTCCTGAATGTGAAAGAGTTGGTGCTCTAAGTGAATAAAGGAAATATTTTTCGAGTAGTTTTTTATTCCCCAAGAGGGTTTTTCCACTTAGGACAAATTCTGGAGTTATGTGATGTTATATGTGTGAGTTTTCTTATTTGTCTATTTTAAGTGTGTCATCAAATATATTGAATTCACACCTGCCAATATATATATGTTAGATTTCATGCATAAAAAGTTTTGATTCAAAATGAGCTCCGATACATGTGAAAGTGTTACATTTCCCTTTTGTTAAAGTTTCATGTTTAAATTCCTGGATCATGCAAATACACTATTGTTTATGCACAAGTAAAATATGTTATGTAAATTTTCCTTTGATGTCTTGACTTAAATGTCAAGTTTGCAATATATACTGTCATTTTTCTTCTTGACTCTAAACAAACATAAATTCTTTCTTTTGAAAAAGTTTTATGACTTTCATAAATCACTTATTCACCCCCCACTCTCAGTGATTTCAGTCTTCCAACAATTGGTATCAAAATGTAGGGTCCTTTCATCGTTCTAATCCACCTAGGATTGATTATGGTTTTGGAAGTCTAACAAACATATCATAAGTTCAAGAAGGTACTTTTGTGACTTGAGCCAAATCCTTGATTAATAAAATCTGAACGACTTAAGAATTTTTGGTATTGAAGTGTTGTGTCTAATATGTTAAAAGGTAGAAGGAATAAGGGAAAAAGAAGTTTACAGCAAAATACTAACCATCAAGCTCTACCTGAACTGAATATGAGAAGTAATGATGAAGAGATCATTAGCAATAATCCAGAAATGATAGAGTATCCTATGTTTAGAACACCTCAGTTTGAAGGTACCAATTTTATTCTTTGGAAATGTCAGATGGACACATATTTTTCTTCCTTAGGGTTTGATGTATGGGCAGCAGTAGAAAGAGGTTGCACTTTATCTATAACATCTCCTTCCACACATGAGGAGAAAACAACTCTTGAATTCAATGCTAAGGCTATAGATGTTATTTTCAATAGTTTTCCGAATGAAATTATTACTAAGGTTATGCATTGTAGGAATTCAAAGGAAGTTTGGGATAAATTGATTGAAATGAATCAGAATGGTGAGTTACAAGAGGAGATATCTTTGAAAACTTAAAAAAGTTGTGGGTCATCTGAAAGTCATGATTGTGCAAATCTTCATAGTTCTGAAGAAAATCAAATTGAGTCTAAATCTATATAGATTACTAATGAAAATTCAAATGGCCAAGAAATTAATCAAGAAGTAGATCAATTTTTGGGTAAAGTGAATTCTGAACAGGAATTTGATGAGCAAGAAAGTGAGGTTGATTTGGAAGCTGAACTCCTATGTGTTTTAGATACAATTAAGCAACTTAGAAGAGAAAACCAGAATTTAAAAAGGAAACTTCAATAAGAAAAAGATATCAAAGATAGGATATGTTCAGATCTTGTAGAAGTAAAGATACAAGTTGAAAAAGCTAGAAAGATTGAGGAAGAAGTTAGAAACCAACTTAAAGTAAAAGAATAGAGTATAGAAAAACTTAAGTGTCAAGTGGTCTTATTGAGGAACATTGATAAAGCATCAAAGTAGTTAAGTGATGAGAAAATAAATGGGAATGGCTCTATGTCTTTGAATAAAATTATTGGTGCACAGAAAGCTCCAAGTTACAAAAGTGGTCTAGGCTTAAAGGAAGGATAGTGCTCTAAGGTTAGAAAAACACCTAGAACAAAGGTAGATTTAAACTATCATGTTGCTGACCTTGAAACTGCAAGAAACAAACAACACGAGGATATCAAAAGAGGAGGAAGGAATAGAACAAACAGATTCATAGAATCTCACTCTACCTGAAAAGGTAATTTGATGAAGTATAATTGTTCTTTTTCAAGCTATTGTTATTCATGTTTTTATTATGGCCATAGAGCACCTGAATGTTGGATTAAAGTGAAGAAAAATGATTGGAAAATGAACTATGGTATTGTCACATGCTTCAGGTGTAGTCAGTTAGGTCATAAAGCAAGGTTTTGTAGAGAAAAATCATCTGGAAATGAATTTCGAAGAATTTGGAGAAGAAAGCAAGAAAAGGAGAAGGAAGGACTCAATCTTGTGCGTGATTACAAGGATCATCTCTTAGCATTTAATGGTTGTTATGTTTTAGGGGGAGTAATCCAAAGTTTTATTTTCTATCCCAAAGGAATTTTTTAATGTAGTGGAACAAGTTTTTTTTTTAAAAAGGTTAGGTGTAGTTTGTCTGCTTCATGGACCAGGTGAGTTAGGTATGAAAGAACAGTGGTATATGTGTGGTTAGAAATATTTTATAACTGATAAGTAGGATTGTGTTTGAGTTGAGATATTGATTGCTCTTCTGCTAACAGCTTATAGAAGAATTACCAGATTGATTTGTAAATGTTACTTTCTCTATAATTGTTGTTGCAGTCATTTGATGAAATTTTAGTACATGACTAACAATATTCAAAATCAGCCAATAAGTTTCATTTCATTTGATAGTATGGAAGTTTCATTTCTTGGAATGCATTCTACAATAACAGGATCATAACAAGTGCAGGTGTGAAGGTTTTGGAAAACTTGGCTGGTGTTCTCAATAAGTTGCATTGTTTTTAGTAATCAAAGTATAGTAGCTTGTTTTCACAGTGATAGTACTTTATTTTTTATGATGTTATGTGATTCTCAATCCTAGTAAAGGTTTTATGGTGATTTCAAGGTTGATTGTATGATAATTGAAGGTTGTAGTAATGGGACACATACTTTATGATGCATATCAGAGTTTCTTAATATTCCAAATTTACTTGATGTTGTGCTATAGTTGTTAGGATGTTTGGTGATATATGTCACTCATATGATCTAGTGGTGATACAAGGTATTACATAAGTGTTTGAAAAGCACCACTGTTTGAACAGACCATGATACATTTCTAAATGTTGTTGATTCTGGATCATTTTTTTAATAGATTACTGATTGACAGTGACTCTTCTTTGATAGAGCCTCTACATAATAGCAGTGGTGATGATCTTAAAAAAAAATTGATACAACTCATCTGTACTAGTTTGGAGTCGTTAATCATTATAAAAGTTGCAAGAGGTTGTAGACATGATAATGTGTTTGGTGACAAAACATTGCACTCTTAGGACAGTGGTGTGTTGGTTGTTGACAACATTTTTGTTCAAATGACAATGTATAAATCGTGGTATTCAGTGGATGGTTTATGAACATGAGATGTCAAGATTTTTCCATTCATGGTAAGTAATGATATTGGAACAGAAATTTTATATCACAAGCATCTACTTATCACTGCATTCTCTATATACTCTATTAAGTAATCTTTTCTGATAACATGTTGTTGGTATATTATCCAATGGTTTCAATGTTGGATGTTATGAACCTACATAAGCAGGGAAATGGAGATGTGTGTGTGAGGCACACAAGTATTGAAGAGCAGACACCTCTCATTAGGGCTAGTCTACACTGTATTCAAGTTCATGATAGCAAGATATAATTATTTTGTTTAATAGTGTAATTTCTTGTTACTAGCTGCTTCCTTGGGGTCAACAATGTTGTGTCTAATCATTCCAGTGCTTTCCTAATTCTATCTTTCAAACATTTGTGATTTGGTAAGCAATATTTAATGGAAAGAGTATGGAGTCAGTGAAGTGTTATGTTGAAGTATATAGTTATCTTGCATAAAAAAATAGACAGTGTTTTTTTTAATTAAATGGTGGTATTCATGCTTATCATTTGCAGTACGTTATGGTTTTTGAAATAATGAATCTTGAGCATCACAATGATTTTCTTGACCATTCAGATTTCTTGTTATTGATAGAGTATATCAAGCATGTTTTGTTTATGTTTTGTGACATGAGTAGTGGCTTTATAGTGGTGTTGTTTTTTCCATACACAGTAAAATGGTTTTTGGAACCTTGCTCTAGGGTGGTCCTTGGAACTTTGTTTGATGATAATGTATCACAATTTTTTGGTATATGAAAATAATAGAGTCTTGCAGAACTTTCAATGTTACTTATAGTCAATGAATATCCTACTGCCTGGTGATAATGATCCTTTATCGAAACTTCTTTGACATTATTATCAAAAGATGAGAAGGGCTCAGTTGTTAGATATGGTCTTAATGATGATATTTGGAAGGTTACTTGAACATTATTGTGGCTTTGACCAAATGTTACTTTCTGGGGGAGCAAGTAATATCTTTGTGACAAAGGGAAAGATGAAACATTAATATTGGTTAACAGTTCTTTCTTTTCTAATATTGATACACAGGGACAATTAGCCTTGGTTTGAGTTTTAGATATGGATCTTTGGAAGGTTGCTTGGATAGTGGCAATATAATGGAAGATTTTTATGAATCTCTCTCAGAGCTTTTCATGCTTAATCTTACTCCTACTGATGTTGTTGGTATTATTGTTATTGTTACCATATATTCATTCTTAGTTATCCTACAACATTTTTGTCGAATTGGTTAGATTTATGGTGCTTTTGATAGTTAATTATTAGGGGCATTGTAGATTTTGTTTTCAGTGGTATAACAGTTAAAAATCTGTTGAATAGTGACATATTTGACTTTGCCTAGAATTTGAAATTTAAAATTCATAGCCTAATCTGACAGTTTCTATGATTTATAATAGGGAAGGTTATGTGCATGGCTCAGTGACATTTCAGTGTTGTGGTTTAGAGGGAGCAAGGCTACTTGGTGAACATTTTCTATGCAGCTGGTTACTATGTTGGTTGGTTTCAGTTGTTTATTTTTCATTGCATCTCACATTCTCCTCTTTCATTCTTTGTCATTGAGGCAAAAAGGGGGAGAGATGATATGTTTTTTTCTATCAAGGACAAAGGGTGAGTTTGTTGGCTTTCAGTTGTCTTTGATTTTTCCTTGATGTCAAAATTGAGGGTATTTGATGAGCCACATGACCTTCAGTTTTGGATCTACTCTACATGATATTTTTTCAGTGTTTATGATTATGTTGGACGGAGAGTGTTTATGATTATGTTGACTGACAATGTTGATATGGCATTGTATAGGTTATTCAGGTTTATCATAATCAGGATCATTTGAAGGATCCATTTGAGGTTGCATGTTAGAGGTTATTTGATCATATCTTATTGATCATTTGCAGGTTCAGTTTGTCAAAACAATCATTTCTTAGGTGACTAAGGTCATTTGGTCTTTCTTGTTACATTTTAATGTGTTTGATTATGCACATTTCTATTGCATATCTCCTGGCATTTTGACTTGACAATATAATTGTGTCAATGGTTCTTTGATTTCTCGACATGGGAATTATAAGGTCACTTCTCTATATAGGCCTTGCTATGATACTCAACATTGAAGTTTTCATAAGCGCCTTGATTGGTTATTTAATGTGGCATGTAATACAAACCTTAATTGGTTTCTTTTGGAACATTGTATTGTTGTTTACCTTGGCATATCGGGTGGTTATTTCATTTCATTAGAGTTATCTTTGTTAAAGTCACATGGTAGTGATATCAATAATATATGGTATTGGGTTTCATTTGGTGTGGCATTTACATCAAACCTTATCAGGTTTCATCAAGCACATGGTATTTGTGTCGGTCACATGGCACTAAATTGGAAGTTGGCTTTGACAAGTCATATGGAAGTAATATCAATTGGTCTTTATTTAATAAGTCATCATTTTTTCGGCATCTTTGGCAGCATCATCTTTGTCAAAGTCATTATTTGGTAATAGATAGCAGCACAAATTTCAAATGGTTATTAACCTTCAGCAGTGGATTCCAAGTCATTATGATGTTTTTTTACAAAGTATTATACTTCAAAACATCATTATGTTTGATTAAAGTCTTCGACAGACTTGAAAGAAAGAATATTAGGGTAATATTATTTTTGTCTCAATGTGTTAATTTCTTGAACCCTAGCCGCTGCCATATGTGAAGTATGCAAAAGCTCAGCCGACATTCTAAACCAACAATGAGAACTAATGCAAGCCCAAAATAGGAAGCTCGATGGAAATTTTTGTATGAGTGGATTTTTTTTTTACTATGGAAGTTAGAGGAGTTTCTTCCAGCTTGGTCGTTATGAGTTTACTTGATAGGTTGTGGTGGTTTCTTTGCCTTCATCCTTCATGATCAGGTAAAATGATCTTGTGGTTTTTTTTTTTTAAATATTCTTTTGGAATATTCAGTTCGATGCTTAAGGCATAAGCATTTTTCAATTCAAGTCTTCTAAGATTCTAGTAGAAAAAAAAAATTGTTGAAGATAGAAATCTATTAGGGTTTCACAAACCCGAGTTGCTTTTTTCAGTTAGATTGTAACTAAATTATTTCAATGTGGTGATATTTGTTGAAAGAGTTTACTTTGAAGGAGGATTATTTAGGTTTTTTCATTTGAACCCTAACCCGAGTTGATTCAATTATTCAAGCTACATACAAAGGTTATTATTTGCAAGGTCTTTAAAATATGGCTTTTAGGCATTTTTCTGTGTGATCTGAAAAGAGGAATATGACGTTTTCAGACATTTGATACATAAGATATTACATTGAAAATATTTTTTGTGATTCTTAGATTATTATATTTCTTGAAAATGTTTTCACACAACTTTCTTCAATGTGCTTAACAAGGATATTCATAGTCTTCTATTGTAATTCTAGGGTTGCAGAAATTGAACTTCTAGGGTTTTGATAGAATGTTTTAATTTGTTGCTTTGTAAAGGAGTTGGTGCTCTTGTATCTCATGAAGTTGGTGCTTCTGATTTTTGCGGAGTTGGTGCTCCTAAACTTGTAGAGTTGGTGCTCCTAAATATGAAAGAGTTGGTGCTCTAAGTGAATAAAGGAAAGATTTTTTGATTGGTTTTTAATTCCCCAAGAGGGTTTTTCCACTCAGGACAAATTCTGGTGTTATGTGATGTTTATATGTGCGTGAGTTTTCTTATCTATCTTTTTTAAATGTGTCATCAAATATATTGAATTCACACGGTCTTGCCAATATATATATGTCAGATTTCATGCATAAGAAGTTTTGATTCAAAATGAGCTTTGATACATGTGAAAGTGTTACATTTCCCTTCTGTTAAAGTTTCATATTTAAATTCCTGGATCATGCAAATACACTATTGTTTATGCACAAGTAAAATATGTTCTTTGAATTATCCTTTGATGTCTTGACTTAAATGTCAAGTTTGCAATACATACTATCATTTGTCTTCTTGACTCTAAACAAACATAAATTCTTTTTTTTGAAAAAGTTTTGACTTTGATAAATCACTGATTCACCCCCCCTCTTAGTGATTCCAGTCTTCTAACACTTAACTCTTAGAAGATGATATCAACAGCAGAGACGAGTTTCTTCGATGAAACCACTCATGCCCCTACTTCTCCTGTCTCTCATTCAGCTCCACCTCTAGATTAGATGAAGTCATCCCTATTCCTGTAGAGCACCTCATGGCTCTAGATAGGAGGCTATTGGATCTTGCAAATCACTTAGCGGGAGATAAAATAATGGCTAGGCCTGCTAGGTTTGTTAAAGAGATTAGATATATGCTAGAAATGGATTAGATAAGCATAGAGTTTCTCCACGGCCTTACCAATTTAATGGAAGCATACATCCCTTCCTACAACCCTAGGTCAAATATTACCCGAGGTCATGTGTTTGAAACTTATTAAAGACAAATTGGTGTCTTGATGCCTATGACATCGGTATACTTAGCTAAAATGGTCCCTTCCATCAACATCTTCATTCCTAATCTGCCTCCTACAATCAAAACGAGCAGAGTACCCCTTGGATTCAAATTTCCTCCTCCTAGGGGCAGCTCTGTCCTTGGCAGCAAGATTTACAGTGGAATGGTGGTTGGTGGTCTTGGTATGTCTAGTGGCTCTAGCAATGGCTCTGGTGGTGGTCACGATAATGGCTCTAGTAGTCTCTATGGTGGTCGCTCCAACGGTAGCTACGGTTGTGGCCCTAGTGGTGGATTCGATGGTGACTCCACTGGTCCTATGTCTTCATCTGACCCTATTGTGAATGCCCTGCTACAAAATATGGGTCAAATGTAGAACCAGTTAGTGAGCCTATCCCAAGCCTCTGCCTAACCTATCTTTCAACCTTTCTTCTGACATAGTCTTTTGTTGGTGATGATTTTTTACACTCCCCTCAAGGGATGGAATTCCCTAAGTTTGAGAAATATGATGGTAAAGGAGACCCTCAAACACACGTGTCAGCCTTCAATGTGATGTGTACAAACTTCTTTCACCATGATTCCCTGATGGCCAAATTATTTCCTCGATCTCTCAAGGACACAACACTAGAGTGGTACTGTTCCTTGCCTAACAACTCTATATTCTCATTTGATCAACTTGTTAATTGGTTTCTTTGAGAGTTCCAAGCTAACATTGAGTCGAAGATGACTTTCTTGGATCTCTTCCAATGTAAGCAAGGAGAGCTTGAGAAGATTACTGATTTCATTACTCAATACTAGGCACTCTTTTCACAAACCTCTTACCCACTACTCAGCTCAAATTTACAAAACGTGTTCATTGGAAACCTACAGTGACCTTAGCAGGAGAAGTTTTCCTTAGCCTTAATGAAGTATCCTTTTTTTTCCCATATATGTGTGACGTTGCGAGAGTATCAACAAATGGTTGCTTAGTTCGAGGGATCTTCCTCATGCTCCCATCTTGAAGGAAGATCTATAGTATCAATTTTAGGAAAAGGAAAATCTATTACGAATGTAGTCACCATGTCTAATGACAGATTCCTCAAGTGCAACAGAAAGTTCACTAAATTATCTAAATCTTATTCTTCTATTCTGCAGAAGCTATTGAAGGATAAGGTTATACCATTGGAAGATCCTCGACCTCTTAGAGAACCTTACCTTGATTGGTAAGATGGAATGTGTTTTACCAATACCATCATGTCCATAAGCATGATACTAAACATTGTATGCACCTTCATCATAAGATACAGGATCGCATCAATGATGGCTCCATTTGCCTCAATGGTAAAATGTAGAATGCGAACAATTTTGTGGCTAAGGAAAATAGTGAATTGTAGATCTATACAAATCTATTTTTGTCTCACTTTGCAAATCTAATTATTGATCCTTCTAGTGCTTCTCTCAAGGCCTTAGCATATGTAAATGGGGTTTCATTTATTCATAGTCCTCCCCCTCAACCTACGACTAGCTCACTAGGTGTGACTTTTACATTGTAGGATTTACCCATGAATAACAAAGCTTCTCCTCTATACATTCCCACCCATGTCAATGGAAACATTATGATAGGATTCCTCATGGACCCTGTGATTCCTATGAATGTTATTATGAAAGAGACTCTTTTATTGAATTCTTTATAGAGGGAGGAATATGATCTAAGATGAAAACCACTATATGTACCCATGATGGCCTCTCTCTTGCTCCTTGTGGCTCTATAACTCTTTCTGTCCTAGTAGTACCTAGGGTTTTGAATATTACCTTTGATGTCATTCTAGAATCTAACTTGTTTAGGGTGAAACTAGGCATCCCATGGCTCATTTCCATAAATGGAGTCGCTTCCATTATTTATAAATGTTTGAAATTCTCTCACAAAGGTGTAATACATTTCGTGCATGACACTAGGTATCAGTCATTGGTATCACATGGGGGGTATTTTCTAGATCATTTTTGGCCCTCCCCAGTTGGTTCGCTTCCTCCAAGAATGGACCTGCTTTATTGAAATTATGTTAAGTACAAGACCGAGGGCAAGGTGCAGTTGAAAATGACTTACCCTGTAGCACAGTATCAAGTTGCTTCTTCCTCTCAAAAGGGGAATGGGAAGCCTACCCCCACTCAGGGCCCTTCCTCTTCTTCCTTTGTAGTTCCACCTACCTCTACCTCTCACCCTACTGCGACACATTTGACTTCTACCTCTATGCATCTCTTGGAGAGTTTGATGGTTCCCACTTAGTGGAAGTCCAAATGTCACGTGTTTGACCTTCCTATCTTTCCCACGAAGCCTTGAATGATTGTGTATGATAAGGGGAAGGGTCCCTATGGAGTCATCTCAACATCTCAGCCTCCACAACCTCCTACTACTTCTACCTCTAAGGTAGTGAATGGAAAGAGGCATGTTGTTGAGGCACTTGATTTTGTTCCCTTGAATATTATTTTGTCTACTTCTCCATCTCTTCCTCATGTTCCTATACAGGAGTCACTCCCTCCATCGAAAAAGGTTCTGATGGATACTCTGATGGCTGAACAGGTGCTTTCCATTCCTCCTCAAGTTGCAGTCTCTAGCTCTTGGAGCCAAAGAAATTTCCTTGCATGTGAGCATAAGCACTGGAGGAAGGCTCTGGCCACTAAGTAGACCACCTTGTAAAATGAGAAAGGGGGGCTAGTAGCTCCTGCTTTGGTTTCCTCTCTTGTGTCATCCACTTCCACCCTTTTTGCTTTAATTCCCTCTACCTCAATCTTACTTTTGGCTCCCCCTGGAAGCATGAATGATCCTCACCCTAAAAGGGTGCAAGTATTCATTGCTCATTCAGTTGAGCGTCCTCTTCTGATGTCCCTTCCAAACATTCCACCTTTTCCTAAACCCTTGGTTATGTTGAATACCTCAGTGGTGTCCATTGCGGTTTTCTCCTCTTTCTCCTTAGCTTATACTTCATCTATCAAGATCTCACATGCTCTGATGAAGTGAAAATTGGAGGATGACCCACTTCTAATGGGGATCAGAAGAAGGGATCACCTTCTTTGGAAGCTGGTTCTACATTATCTTGTGTCTTCCTAGTGATGGAGGTAGCCTTAGCATCCCCAGAGTTTGTCACTACCCTCAAGTCTTTCGATGAAGTTGGCAATGGATCTTGAGCACCTCCTTCATCACCCACTCAGTTGACACATGGCACTCTCGTAAAGTGCACATGTTCAACTCTATAGATGATGTCTCGGCTCTATCAATGAGTTTTTCAAAATCACTAACATTTACCTCACATGAATTGAGTGAAGAAGACCTCAAGGGGCCTTCTTCCTTGGCTCTTATTGCAGGAGAGTTGGAGGGTGCTCCCCTTGCTATCCTTCCCTTGCAGACTTGTCCACCTTCCCCTTACAATGATCTAGATTGGGAGAATGATGACTTCTTTGTTGATGAGGACTAGGGGGCACCTCTTCTTTATCTGTAGATTAGATTGTTTGTGTTGTATTCCCCCATGCTTTCTTTGTGTCTTCCTAGAGGAACCTTGTCACCCTTGTAGGTGCTTGGATATAAGAGTGTTTTGTGTCATAAAACTTCTTCTATTTGTCACATCATTCTTCTCTTTGTTGTTCCTTGATTTTTAACAATTGGGGACAATGTAAAGTGTTGGGGGCATTTAGGCCTCCCTTCCATGTTGACCCAATTTTTTTTTTCTTTTTTTTCATGTTCCTTTCTTCACATGGTCTGATATAGTAGGGGGTTGATGACAGTTCATTTACATATTATTATATTATATCTATTTATATTTATGAGTAGCTCTAACCCTGAAATATCAGACCACCCTATCTCTTGGTATATGTGTTTTGTTTATGTTGTATTTTTATCTTTCTCTCTTCTTTGCTTGCTTTGTGATGTGGTGTTTATGTGTTATGTCTCACATGCATGAAAACATTACCACAGTTACATCTCGTCATGTTCCGCAGGCCACAACATCACTTTCATTCTTTCTTTTCTCTCCTTAGGGTGTCATGTGCCTCTAAGTTTAGCAAACACTATCCTAAGGGGGGTTATTATACTCTATTTCAGTTTTTAGAAGGTGCATTCAGTGGCCACCGAATCCCTCCTTGAAAATATTTTATTTTTCAAAAATTTCATTCTTCAACATGGATTCATACCTAAATCTTTCTTTCATAACGAATTCGTAAGATAGAATCTAAAAAACTTTCCTTTGAGGAGTGAGTACTTTTTCTGATGAAGAAGTCTAAAAAATGTCCCTTGCGAGGGAGCATTCTTTCTTTTGAATTCCTTGATGAAAGGAATATTTCATAAGGATTCGGTGATAGAATCATTGGCGAAAATGTTTCTCTTTTCAAAAATGTTATTGCTTTCAAACAAAGTGTCCCTTGAGTGGACCCCTTTTCTTTTGAAGTTCTCGAGGGACCCCTTTGAAAGCTTCTCCTTCAATTGTTGACTATCTGTGTGACTGTTTGCCTATTTTCCTAAAAGGCTTTTTGTTATCTAACATGTTTTATCCATGGATTAAGATGTTTCTTTGCAGGGGAACCTGTGAAGCTTCTTTCCAATCGACCTTGTAGGACCAAGCACCTGTAAGGCCCTATTAGACTCTGTGGACCCTCTCACATTCGGCTTCCCTCAAGACTGAGCACCTGGGGACACCTCCTTTGCAAGTCTGAGGACCTATAAAGTGCTTACATCCTGTAGGATCTCTTTGTTCAACTCCATAGAACTGAGCACTTGCAAAGCCTTGTGTTCACCCTTTTGTAAGTCTATAGACCTGCAACACATTTGTTCAACTCTCCTCAAGACCAAGTACTTGTGGACCCATCTCCTCTTCCTATTCTTTTAGGTGTGTCAAATTGTAGTTTTCTTCCTCGACGGTTTAGGTATACTTTCTTTGAACTTTTTATCTCATACATTGTAGATAACAGATATATTCTCATATAATTTGATTGATAAATGAATAATTTAGAAGATCTGGAGAATCCTTTAAGAATCTGACAATCTAAAATAGGAGAATATGAAATCACATGATACTTTTAAAAATAAAATCAACTAAAATGAAATTTTGTGATTGTTATTTTAAATGTGAGAGATCTTAGAGATGCAACTTCAGACACAAATTCTAGATAAGTGCCTTAACCCAGGGCATGGAATAAGATAGAATGAAAACTATATCGTATAATAGAATTTCATCTAAGCATTACAGAGCTCTACAATATTGCATTACAATGTCATACTCAAAATCCTTAACCAATTCTTCTTCTCAAATCCTTGCACAATGTTACACAAACCTACACTTCCATTAAATAATTTAACCTATTCTTTGAATAAGAGCATCAATACAAGAATACATCCACTAGGACAATAATGGAGACATCAAATGATCTTTGGTCGAGTTCATTTATAATTTGCATAAAGAGTACAACAAGAGACAATTGGCTTCAGAATCATCATTGTGTTCATTCAAATGCTAGTACTGTTATACAATCATATCAAAAAGGAAAAGATACAAACTCAACAACCTAAGAAAAGAATCGAACTCTATTCTTTGTGTTACATCACAAAATTCTCCAAGAGATCAATCATCCCATGCAAATGGACTTTAATTCCCTTTTATAAGAAAAGAGATAAAAAAGCTTCAAGCCATTTACACATATCATATTTTCATTTGACAAACAATATTAAACATTTCAAAAAGTGATCTCAATTGCTCGAGGATGGAATATTCTTAAGACAAATACAGTTATATTTTCTTGTAACAATCTTTGTCCCTCCAAAAAGTGTAATATTGATATTTTATTCTTTACCAGTCCTTTTCTTCATTCTTCTTGATGTGCACCCACAAATGTTGAGCTGGCAAGTGAAGACAAAAAGCTTGTTGTACAAAAAGACAAAAACCCCTTTGTTGTCATTGTTGAAACTGTTTGGGAATGCTAAATGTGCATAGAAGAAAAAATGTGCCCACACTACTAGGAGAAAGCTCTATAAGTCAATAATTTCATTGTATTTTTTATCCAATGTGTCATAATCCTCCTTTGAAGGCCAGTTAAATGCCATGAACTCATCCAATCGGTTTCTATATGGGCCATACTATTTTACTACCTAATTGGCATCCTTATCAAAATCCTCCAAAAACTTACTAGTGAGTGAAAATGCATCCATACTATTCTTCAACATATCAATATCAACATCCCCACCATCACAAACTAAGTGGGTTTGTGTAGCAATGACATTATCCATTTGTTATCTCCACTGCTCATATGTCTTCACAACTTCATTGTTGTCTAGAATTTCTAGCAAGAAGCCAAGATCACTGTCATCAAATTTTTGGAGAAACACCCTACCTTTCTTCTCCATGGGATCTACCATCCCATTATAATTAATTATTCCCTTTACCATTTTATATTCAAGGACTATTTGTGCTAGCTTATTGAGTTCATGAGTAGACCCTTAAATCATGCCACCCAATGCACTAAGTATGGGCATCCATAACTGCATCAATGGGACTACCATTGATCTATCTCTTTCAAACATGCTAACTATATCAAAAAATAAATAATAGTTGGAGTGATCACCATTCACCTTCTTTATTTCTTTCCCCATACAATGTTCAAGTACATTAGAGGCAATGAGCATATTATTTTCTTCATACAACTCAAACATCTCATGTACTTTCAGCTATTGAATTAGCTCTTTCCTACTAAATCTTTTCTTTGGGAAGGAGTGGTAGGAACAAGCTATGTTAGTGGCCTTTCCTCATAAAAAATCATCTTCATAGATGGTGGGAGAGGTTATTGAGCTGGAGGATATGGTGGAGAATAAGTAAATGGAGTAGTAGTCTACATTGGTTGCACTTGTTGTTGTTGGCTCTGCAACATCTCTACTATTAACTCCAATTCAACAAGCCTTTGCTTTCCTTTATTATACTCAATTAATAAATCATTGTACTTCTTTGTTTCTACATCATAATTTTCCTATACTGACTCAAGAGTGGCTTTGATGAAACTTGCAACGTTTATATAGCTAATGTGGCTACCTCCACTTATGACTTGTGTCAGAGACTCTCTTAATGATGAGACCTCCTCTTAGGTCTCCTCCAAGTTCTACTACTGGAGGTTTATTAGTAATGGGGACCAAATCCAAAATTGCAAGTGTGCCCCATTGTGGAATGAAACCAAATCCTTGTACTACACATAGAGCTTCCTCATTAGTGGAAAAAACTTTTGAGTCATGTTTTCTCACAGAATCAAAGAAAATGGAAGATGCCATATCCCATTCTAGCAATAAGAGCAAGCCACTTTCTCTTACCAATCTCCTTCCTTCCTCAAGGGTCAATTCCTTTAGCGTGGCCTTCAATTCTACAAATACCAGGTTGAAGATATAACTTCCTTAGGTAGCTTTGGAGACTTTTCCATTTCTTCCCACACTCTACTCTCAAACTCATCCCTTTTAGTTCTCCAAAAAAAATACTTAAGCACATTAGTTTTGGAAAATGCATCATCTATCATGAATTTTGTGTAGGCCTTATCCCTTATGTCATATATATTGTCCAAACCTATGAAAACTACTTTTTTCAACCTATTCTGAGGGGATGCCAATTCTATCTCCCTTTGGGGTGAGGGCATATTCTGCATAATTTCATCAATGGTGACTACAACCTCATCAACAAAATCCAGAGGGTAGTCAACAAGTCTTGTTTCTTCAATTTTCCTCCTTTTTGGAGAAGACTCCCTTAGAGGTGAATCTAGATCAATGAAATTTTGTGGGGGTGATGGTGGCATTTGAGGCATAGGGGATGACACTCATGAATCCTTAGATTGTGTAGGAGTATCCTTTGTCTATTCTTTCATGACAATCCCCTTTGGTCTTCTTGTGAAGAAATTATTTCTTTGGTAGCTAATAGGTGGGACTCTCCTCAATCATAGGGGATTTCTCCTTATCCTTCTCCTCTTTTGTCCTTAAGCTTCCCAACAAACTTGTCAAAATTATACAAAATTGCCTCAATTCTGAGAGTTTAATCCTCAAGATCTACATATGTTCCCTTGAAGGTGGGGTCCTTTTGTTGTTTCACCTTTTCCAATTTCTCAAAGGCTAGCCCCTTTATCTTTTTGTCATCGGCCTTATTTAGGTCAAACTCATTTATGATTATATCCTCTGGATAATCAAAATTATGCCAGAAGTTACCTCTATTAATTCTTACCCTCAATGTAGCAATAAAACCTTCGGGATCATGGTTTCTAGCTCTATAGTTCTTCATTTTTAGGGGAGTAATCATTTCAAGAATGTTTTCCACCCCTCCCTAGTCATAACAAAGTCTCAAATTATTATATACTAAGGGAAAATATATCCCTTCTAATTTTCCAAATTAATATCCTCCACCTTTCCCAATTACCACATAACTTTAAGAAAACCTATTCTTAGTGGCACAAATCTTGGAAGCACATGTGGGGCCACATTGGTCACATACACCCTAAGGATAGTGCAACTATCATGCACAATGACATCTCCCCAATTGTGGTCAATACCCTATTCAAGCCATCTCTCTTTAGTCCTTAGAAAATCATGTAATTTCTTGGGGATCCTTGGTAAATTTGTTCCCAAATAACTATTCAACCCCACTTAAAACAATTTTGTGAATGCCCTAATACTTCATGTGTTCACATGTATGCTTCATGATGTTGAAAATTGAGGTGTTTTCTTAGCTTAATACTTTGTAAAACTTTAATAATGCTAATCTAAATAAGTTTTTCCTTTGTTACATATTCTATGTGGGTGATTATCTTGATTAATCCATTTTACTGTTTGTAGAATGTAGACAAAAGTTGATAGAAGTAGACAGGATATTAGAAAGATTACACAAGATGTACTATGGAGAAAACCTTTCAAAAAAAAACTCCACCAAGAATTATTCTATTATTTAATCTCTAAATTAGATTACAATAGCTCCAATTCTTGCTTGCGAATTCCTCTTTTTCCTTCACCAAAACTTCTTCACACCTGCAATAAAAACTGATAATAACTCTATTCAACTTGCTTGAGAGAAATAGGCTTTATTCAGCTTTGTAAACTCAACATGAGTTACAATTACAATTCTCAAACCCTATCCCTAAAAGGTATGCCTATCTCATGAAAATAGGGTTATTACGTGAAGAACAATGTCAAATGGTCATCTTCATACATTTTGGTGTCCCAAATTGAAGTGGTAACTAAAATTCTATTCTGTAAATATCTCCAAGGCTTAATCCTCAAAGTAGGCGCCCAAAAGAGGTCCCACTTAACTGAACCTTTAGAAATATCTCAACATGCAAAGGAGGTAATTCCAAGAAGGCAACTTGGGCACCCAAGTTGGGCCCAAGTCATTTCTTGTTAACTAAAACATTACTCAACACCATTCATGTAAGAATGGTCTTCTCTTGTTAACTGGAGGTAGTCCCTTTTATCTTTCATGCAACTCAAGTCATTAGCCATGCATTCCAAGTTAACTAAAGATAATTGAACCATAACTGAATTGAACTGAACTGAACTAATTCTGAAATAAATTGAAGTGTTATCACTTACTCTGAATAGTTAATTGAACTCAAGGTGAGTGTCGCCTTGCCATGTGGGTGCCCCATGTTCCCCTATTATTTAGGAACTCACAATGGACGCCCTCACATGCGCATAACATTTAGAATTAATTAAAAATTTCAATAATCATGATTATTTCATCAAATATTAATCTCATCATAATCTTAGTGTTGTTGAACACATTCCAAGAACTTAGGACATACATGCAATAATTAATGTTTAGGATTTGCAATTAAATGGCATCCTATTTCCAACATTCTCCCACTTGACATTATACATTTCAATTATTCTAAACAAGTAATAATATAAAACAAGTATAGGACTCAAGGCTAATGGCCTCCCTGCACCTAACTAGTCAATCCATGCCAACTTCAAATGCAACCTGCATAATCATGAAGCTTCTAAGAAAATGATTAAAAACAAGAGAACTTATTTGGTTTCATAAGATAATCTATAACATTAAGTAAAGTGTCAACTTTCTCAATTAATACCTTCCCAATGTTATCAACCAAACCAATACCTTTCCCAAGCCTCTGTATCCAAACTGCCTCTTTGGAGGCATGTTAAACCACTGAGGTGTTGAACTCAAATTCAACCAAGGTGTAGGCTCCTCGATCTTTTCTATTGACAAAACTTTTCTTACAAGTAACCATACCAACAAATATCTCTTACCATAAGAGAACTATAGCCTAACCTATTTCTCCAAGTATCCATGAGAACATATAACCAACCAATCCATGCCAAACTCCAAATGCAACACAACACTTTCATGAAGTAATCAAGCAAATGATTAATGTACCAAATACTTAAGAGAACTACACAAGATCAATGTCAAAGCTCAAATCATGAATCAGGAACATAAACGTGGCATCCATGATCTAACCATCTCCTCTTAGGAGATCACATGCACCATAACATACATCCTGGTCTCAAGAGAACATGTAATATTCCAAACTCTAAATGCATAGCAAGAGTAAACCATGACATAATAGCAACCACTCTAAACCAATAAAAAACCATATCCCCAATCACATGAAGATAACCTTAAAAATGATGCATTCATCTCACTGCCAACAACTCCCACTGAACCGTGGTACCGAGTTACACATGGCATCATGACTACCATCCTCTCCATGAAGATTACTCTGAAACATGAAGCAAAGAGTTATCACAAACAATATTAGCTTAAATAACCAATTCATCATTACTATCATTCGAGGACTCCTCTGTAGAAGAATCAGAACTTTCTTTCTTGTTCTTACAATCCTTCTTCACATGTCCTAGTTTCCCGCAGTTCCAACAAATTACCTTACTCTTACCAAGGGTTTTAGACCATCCTTTACACTTACCCTTTCCTTCCTTGTCTCCCTTAGGTCCCTTTTTCTCAGGCCTACCTTTTACAAACAAGGCATCTTAGATTTACTCTTTGAACTTCCTCCTCATCTCCTATGATAGGAGAGTAGGAATTATATTGTCCATCTTAGGATCTACACCATTACCACTTATTACAACAATTAGATTTTCCCAAGAATCTGGTAAAGAACAAAGTAGCAAAATGCATTTATCCTCATCTTCTAGATTTACATCTACAGATGCTAATTGACTGAGAATTAAATTGAAAGCATTTCAATGTTGTGCAACAGATTCACCATCTTTCATTTTTAATTAATACAACTTCCTTTTCAGATACAACTTATTGGTGAGACTCTTAGTTTGATAAATATCCTCTATTCTCTTCCACAATTTATATGCAGTATTTTCATCTGAAACATTCAAGAGAATAGCATCAGCAAGACATAAAGTAATTGTTCCTCTTGCCTTCTTATCTAACTTAGCCCAATCCTCATCTAAAATAGTTGTAGGTGTCTTTGTCTCATTATTAACCACTAACCACTGATCTCTTTCTTCGAGAAGATCTTCCATTTTTAATTTCCACATTTCATAGTTAGAACCATTTAACCTTTCAATATCTAACCGAGAATTCATTGTAACAAAACTTAATTCCAAAATCAGCAATAACAAAATAGTAAAAGCTCTCACTACAGCCAAAAAACCCCCAATCTTTTAAGAGAAAGGCATCCCAATACTCTACCCAACCTCAGCTCTGATACCAAATGTTGAAAATTGAGGTGTTTTCTTAGCTTAATACTTTGTAAAAATTCAATATTGTTGATCTAAATAAGCTTTTCCTTTGTTACATATTCTTTGTGGGTGATTATCTTGATTAATCCATTTTACTATTTGTAGAATGTAGACAAAAGTTGATAGAAGAAGTAGGTCCAGGTATTAGAAAGATTACACAAGATGTATCGTGGAGAAACCATTTCAGAAAAAAAAAATCTGCCAAGAATTATTCTATTATTCAATCTCTGAAGTAGATTACAATAGCTCCAATTCTTGCTTGAGAATGCCTCTTTTTCCTTCACAAAAACTTCTTCACACCTGCAATAAAAACTGATAATAACTCTATTCAACTTGCTTGAGATAAATAGGCTTTATTCAGCTTTGTAAAGTCAACATGAGTTACAATTACAATGCTCAAGCCCTATCCCTAAAAGGTACGCCTATCTCATGCAATTAGGATTATTCCATGAAGAACAATGTCAAATGGTCTTCATGCATTTGGGCATCCCAAACTGAAGTGGCAATTGAACCTCTGCTCTGTAAATATCTCCAAGGATTTATCCTCAAAGTAGGCACCCAAAATAGGTCCCACTTAATTGATCCTTCATAAATATCTCAACATGCAAAGGAGGTAATTCCAAGAAGACAACTTGGGCACGCAAGTTGGGCCCAAGTCATTTCTTGTTAACTGAAACATTACTCAACACCATTCATGCAAGAATGGTCTTCTCTTGTTAACTGGAGGTAGTCCCTATTATCTGTCATGCAACTCAAGTCATTAGCCATGCATTCCAAGTTAACCGAAGTCAACTAGCATTCAACTAAAACTAACTGGAGATAACTAAACCATAACTAAACTAGACTGAATTGAACTAAACTGAACTAAACTAATTCTGAACTAAACTGAACTGAACTTCATGCATGCAAATATCAAACCCTAACTCCTAGTATCTTTACATGCATTCAAAAGTGTTCTCTTACTCTGAATAATTAACTGAACTCAAGGTGAGTGTCACCTTACCGTGTGGGCACCCCATGTGCCCCTATTATTTAGTAACTCACAATGGATTCCCTCACATATACCTAACATTTAGAATTAATTACAAATGTCAATAATCATGATTATTTCATCAAATATTAATCTCATCATAATCTTAGTGTTGTTGAACACATTCCAAGAACTTAGGAGATACATGAAATAATTAATGTTTAGGATTTGCAATTAAATGGCATCCTATTTCCAACACATGCTTCTAGTCCAAGTTAGTGAGCTATTTGAAAAAATGCCTCAAAGAAATGGGGTCTCCTGGTGATGTACATTATCAAGGTAGTGAGCTCACTACATTGTCAATGTGGTAACATGAGGGAAAGATGATATATTTTTTATTGATATGATGGAAATAGTTGATGTTTTAGGTGAAATGATGGTTGAGGAAGGGTCTACCAAGTTTGATGTGAAAACTCTATTATTTCCTCCTTCATAAGTTGGAAAACCATAAAAAGGTGGTGGAAAGTTCATGCAAAGGTGATAGAATGTGAAAACTTTGCATGTACACTTCCCAACAGCATCAAAAAGCTTTTTTTATCAAAACACATGCATAACTAGTAGAATAACAGAGTACTTGGGCCTTGATCACAGGTGTGCTAACTTTTTTACCATTTTTAGAGCAAGCCAAAATTTGCTTGCATTTTGGTTTGCTACACAAAATGACTATATCTCAACTTCTTCAAAATGCACTCACATATGAAAATGTTGATTTTCTAAAGGTTTCCTAACTTAGTGTCTCATTACCCACCCCACTCCCCCCTCTATCTATCTCACACATATCTTTCCCCTATGTATCTCACCCTCTCTCCATAGGCTTTAGGTATCTCACCTCTATATCTCTCAAATGGATCTCTAGTTATTTCTTGAACCTCTCCACCTCTCTTCCTCCTCCTTACCCATCTTTCCCTCAAGTTTTTAACTTCACTCTCTTATTTTCTTCTATCTCTCCCCTCATCTATCTATCTCTCACATATCTTTGTCTCCCCCTTGCCTCTCTACCTCTCCCCTCTCTAGGTCTCTCAATCACTCCTTGTTTGCCTCTCCATCCCTCCTTAGCCATCTAGGTCTCTCACTTAACCCTAAACCCTATCCCTAAATCATCAATCCTTAACCTTAAATCCTAAACCCTATCCCTAAACCCTCAACCTTGGACACTATGCCTTAAACCCTAATCACTCAACCCTCAACCCTATACCCTTAATACCTCAACCCAGGTCCCTTAAACCGTCAACCCTTAAACCATAAAGCCTTAAATAATCAAACCTTATTCACCCCTCTCCTCCCCTATCAACCTCACCCCCATCTCTACCCTATCTCTCTCACCCCTCTCTTCCTAGGATGTAGGTCTCTCACTTGTATATCTATTAGGGCTCTCTAGATATTTCCCTCCCTCTCCACCTCTCTCCCTAGGTTGTAGGTCTCTCACCTCTATATCTCTCAGGTCTCTCTAGTTATTTCCCTTCCTCTCTACCTCTCCCCTCTCTAGGTCTCTCAATCACTCCTTGTCTACCTCTCCATCCCTCCTTAAACATCTAGATCTATCACTCCTTGTCTAATTACCCACCCCTCCCCCATCTATCTCTCTCAACCTTATCTCCCCTATGTCTCTCACCCCTCTCTCCCTAAGTTGTAGGTCTCTCACCTCTATATCCCTCAGGGCTCTCTAGTTATTTCCCCCACTCTCCAAGTCTCCCCATCCTCCTTACCCCTCTTTCCCTCAACCCTATACCCTATACCCTCAACCCTTAAACCCTTAATACTTAAAACCTCAACCCTAATCCCTAAACCCTCAACCCTCAACCCGAATTGTTCGACCCTTAAACCTTTATTCCCTCAAACCTTAAAAACTCAACCCTTAAACCCTTAATCCCTCAACCCTCTAACCTATACATTAAACCAAGTCAACCCTCAATTATCAAACCTCTACCCTATACCCTCAACTCTAATCCCTCAACCTTTAAACCCTTAATCTATCAACCCTAAACCCTCAACCCTAATCCCTCAACCCTTAAACCCTTAATCCCTCAACCCTTAAACCCTCAAACCTAATCCCTCAACCCTATACCCTCAACCATAAACCATAATCCCTCAACCCTGAACCCTAATCCCTCCCTTAAACCCTCCCCTTACCCAATCCTTACCCATGAAGCCCTCAGCCCTTGCCCCAATCCCTCAAGCCCTTAAACCCTTAATCCCTCAACCCTCTAACCTATACATTAAACTAGGTCAACCCTCAATTATCAAACCTCTACCCTATATATTGGACCCTCAACCCTATACCTTAAGCCCTAATAATTTAATCCTGCAACCATTAAACCATCTCTCCCACCATGTAGTGCCCCTCCGTTGTGACCTTTCCGGGTTTTGTAAGTGTTTAATTGTGTTATTGTTGTTTTGTGTGTGATTAGTTTATGCAGTTAATATAATATTTGATGGAATTGTGTACTCAATTAATTAAAATAGCATTGAGTAAATAAAACTAGAAATTAAGATGAAAATTAAATAAATTAGTTTTATAAAATATTAAGTAAAGAGTTATTAATAAATAAATAAACTAATTGTTTTGAAAAAAGTATTCTTTAATGATATTCGATAATAACTAATAATTTATTAGTTGTTCAAAGATAATTATTATAATAAGGAATTTAAATGGATAGGAAGCTGAAGTGTCTTAAAATGAGAAAAGTTGGAAAGAAGCTACTCCTGGAGAGCATTTGGAAGTCGAAGAGAACTGTGGAATATGAAAAATAAATAATAACTTTATTTAGCTTTTGAGGGGGGAAAGGAATAGGGGGCTCTGCACAATACTTTTAAAAGAAAATTACAGATCACGGGTTCGGGGGGGATATTGTTTTTCGATCTGAATCAATTTCAGAGATCTAGTGTGAAGGAAGGACGACAATCAGGGATACCAGATTGAGAAGATCTCGTACAGACAAGAACCGGTTCTTGAGGATCACAGAAGAAGACACGGGAGAATTGGGAAAAACGTGCAAGGTATGCTCTACTGTATATCCTCCATAGCAAACAAAGTGTCCATGCGAGTTTATGTATATTGAACACTGTTGCAATGTTAAATATTTAATTTGATGCTGGCTTATTATACCATACGCCAACCTCTATTCTGAGAATGATAGCATATTATAAATCCTTTTGTAGATAGCAGAGAATTCTCTGTTAGAAATTAGTTGTGTGCTTTTGCCTATTTCCGCAGCTGTGAACTGAATGATGTGTACTTTCATTTTGAGTCATCACCCTTTTTGCTGAGTTTTCTATTCAGATGTCATGGTTGGTATTTGACTTGAATAGGTAATAAATTAATAGATATTCTCCTAGCTCGGTAATCACCAAATATTTCTTAGATGTTCTCAAAAGAACATATAAATTGTATGTCGAATTATCAGCTCTGATAGTTGTACCCGAGGCCATGTATGTCAAACCGAGTATAATCACATAACTTTTCTCTTTGGTGGTAGACAAATGATTCCTTGTTCAAAAAATACCCTGCTATCCTTATCCTCATTTGCCAAGCCAATTTCTCAGTCTCTGCTGTCCTCATCCATTCAATCTTCATGACTGTATGCACCTGAAACACTGGAAAATTTGGGGATGTTGGGATGAAATCTCAAGTACTTCATTTATTCTCCTTCTCTTAAGTCACGTATTTGCTTTTCACCGCTCTCTTTTCCTTCAAGTCTGTGGATAACATTTGGAATTTGATAATAATGCAAGTAGACAGCGATATTTCCAAATTACAATCTTCACTTTCTAATATTCCTGGCAACCTGTCACTGTTTCGGCATTTAGAGTTGAGGCATTGTACAGAATTAAATAGTCTCCCTGAAACCATTGGCAAACCGTTACAGCTGCAACGTTTAGACTTGCAAAGGTGGAGTAAATTAAATAAGCTCACTGGTTTCATTTTTTTTACTCTATCTTTGTGGCACCCTTGAACATGGTAGGGTGTATAGTTTTAAATAAAACCTCATCATCATTTGCATATTCGGTTAAACAGCGCAATGCCTTGTCCTTGCACCCACATTTTGAGTACATCACTGCTAGGGCATTTTTTTTCCTTTGGTCTCGGCTCCTCCAGACTCCTCCTTGCTGGTAATGACCTTTGCTTCCCCAATTTGTCGAACCGCAGCCTGACAATAGGGTCTCCACGATGGTTTTTAGTGTATGTTTATTAAAATGGAAATTACAACCAAGATTCTTAATGTGCACTTTTAGGTTTTCACTTCAACGTCATCCCTTGCTTTGCGTAGTTAAAATATACAGTGGAATTTAGCTTTACACTAGCAAATCTCATTTGTTTAAAGGTTTCTTAAGCCTTTTCAATAAATCTATCTTGTACATATCCTGCAATCATGGCATCCCATGAAACCACATCTTTGTTTTGCTAAAAAGTCTGACTTCTCATCTGCATGCACATTTTGCATACATGTTTACGAAGGTAGTTGCAACCCCAACCTCTAATAACATTCTTTCCCCTGTACATATAGGAGTTTATAGTTAGTCTAAATTTGTTCCTCCTTCGTGTGAGCTAAAAATAATCATTATCTTCCCTTTACCTTATCTTAAAATGAGGGGCTAGTTTAATAGGGGAAAAACATTATGGTTTAAAAAGGAGATTGAGTATTTAGTATAATAATTAATATGTGAGAACAATTCCATATAGCTATAGGGGAATGGAGTCACTATTGTGATAAATGTGTAGTGAGATAGATAGTAAAATATGTCTCTTTGTTTTCTTTAAATTGACTTAAATAATGTCTCAATAATTGAAGAGATAGGATATAAAGGAAGCCTTAAATGCTAGTTTAATGTTATCACTTTTTGTAGATTAGAAGAAAGAGAAGGATTAAATGGATTAAATGATTAATTGAGTAATATTAAGGAAGTTCTTGAATTATATCATTGTAAAGTTATTAACTTGTTTTATATAAAGGAATTAAGTAATTTTGACAAAAAGAGAGTGATAGAATTAGGAATGGAAATTGTCGTTATTTAAGAGTAACAGTATAAAGTGTAAATTGGAATATATTTGTTTTAATTTGTGTTTGGAAGATTATGCTTGTGATTAGTGTCTTATGGCTTAAAAACATCAGATCATATCTTCACTTCGCAATATTGTGATATCCTTAATAGTTGGAAACGATTGATCTTTAAAATAATGTTCTTTTTAGATTGTTTCAAGTTACTTCTTATTGAATGAATGGTTATATTGTATTGAATGTGTGGTTTTATGGATTGTTTTAATAGACCCTTTCAATGTGACTTTTCATGAGTTGATTTTTGAGTTGGATATTTTCTCTCATTTAATTTATGTTGCTATTCATTGGGAGCCCATATGTTTTCTTTTGTTCTATACCCTAAGTGTTAAATCGGTTTATGTTATCATTGTCATGATTGATGGTTATGCTTGAGTAGTTAATGAGTCAAATTGAAAAGTTCTTTGAGTTATGGGTATTCCGAGAGGAGAAAATAGAGGTTTCCCTTGGACTTCCGATTTAGTTCGTATCGAAGTTGTTGATGTTGTTTGAATGGAGTTGTTGATATTATTTTGGTGTATTCGCTCATTATGTTTAAATTGAAAATAGTTCTTGTGGCCTTGCAATAATTGTTGTCATTGTCATGTTGTCCTTTTGAAGGGGATTTACGTACCACTATAAGGGGGTTCTTGTGAGGAGAAAATTGAGGTCTCCCATAGAATGCCTAGTTGGTGGCTTTTGGTTTTATTAGGTGATTTTGTTGAAATAAAGGTTGATTTTCTTTTGCGTTTCCCTATTTGAGGTGTCACCATTATTGATTTGTGGATGGATTTTGATGAAATTTTCTTTGTGTGGCTTTTCGGAGATAATCTCATTTTTGAGGGAAATTTTATCCTTGTGTTGGAATTATTGGGGAAAAACTTGTGTTGCTTCATTTTACCCTTGCTTGTGGGTTTTCATTCTTTTTGGCTTCTAGAGGTTGGAGATGATTGTCTGTTGATGTTCTCTCTTTATGTGCCTTGATGTGGCAAGTGTTTTGGTTTCATGATTTTGAAAGGGTTGTACGGGAATTGATGAGACTTTGATTTTGTGTTTATAGCGAGATGGGTAATGCCTCGCATGCTTCTCTATTGTGATCTAATGTTCTTGTTATGTTGTACAACCCTTGGTTTTGATGTGATGTTGTTGGATCTCTAGGGAGAGTGGCTCCTCGTGGGGGCCGGCGCCCCGCTTAAGGGGAAGGGCACAGGATAACCCACGAGTGAGTTAGTAAGCAAGTGAAAACCTAATAATTAACTTAGGAGGGTTGGGTAGTAATATCATTATAAGATTAAAAAATGGATGCCTCATCTTCATTACTGCTTCCGCAGACTAATGGAAGGCTGAGAAGGCCGTGGTTGGCAAGGTCGTGACCTCGTCTTCACGAGAGGTCTATGGCTCCACATGAGTCACCCTATGGACCGGCGCCTCCAGTTGGGAGGAAGGGCACAAGACAGCCATAGATGGGACCGGCGCCTCCAGTTGGGAGGAAGAGCATAGGAAAGCCCATGTAGGACTATGCGATGACACTCTCCCCTAGTTGCCCATGTGTTTTACTTTGTTGAGTTCCTCTGGAAGTAGGTTGTGGGAGTTGGTTTAGATTGTTGATATATGGTATTATATTGATTTATGGAGCATTGCCTTGATACATCTTTGGTGTACTTTGTGGTCTTGTATGATCTCATTGATATTTGATTTATGACCTTGTACTGTTATGGTTCTTTGATATGAGGTTATTGTATTGTTTATTTGCAATTTGGAATTGTATCCTGTTATTAATATAGTTTTATTTGGAAGTGTTTCATGATCATCCTTTGGTTACTTGTTTACTGATCATTGCTTTGATTTATGTGATGAGATTTATGACTTTAAGTTATTATGTTGTCTCTTGGATATTGTTGATTATGTCATTGTAATCCTTGAGTTTTATGATACTTTTGTATGATGTTGAGTCTTGTGGTTCCGTGTTTGGATGTTCTTGGTTGAGGTCTTTTTCTTGTCAGCCCTTAGCACAGGGGGTGGGTCTTCGGACTCACGTGGTCGGGTGGAACGTGCTAAGCACTCCATTAGGTCCCCAGTCGAGGATCGAGAGGTGTGGATTGGTGTTGTTGCAGCGACTTCAGAGTTGTATTTGTCTTAGAGCCAGTTATGATACTTTGTATTCATCTATTTATTTGTATCATGTTATATTGTGTATGGTTTCCATTTATGTTGGAAACACTTTTGTATCATTGTATCTCCAGAACATTGTATTGTAATGTAACGTTAAACTCAGTGTGGATATCGGCCATGGCAGTTGTTACTCAATGTGTTAAGTTAATCATGCATATGTTGTATTTATGTACTCAAATGGTTTCTTATCAATGATTATCATGTATGTGTTACATTTGTTGATGTTTACTTTGTTATGGATTATATCTTTGGATCTTATTCTTTATTGTCGTTGTGTGGATCTAAGTCGCGTAATGACTCCTCGTGTACCCCAAGGGACGTATGCGTTAGTGAATCTACTTAAACAAAATTCATGTCATGACTTAATGTGTATTACATGTATGTTATGTTAATCTTTAAAAAAAATTATGTTGGAATTATTGTTTAATTGTCCTTTGGGGTTCACATGATGGGGCATTACACACCGCCTCTCCCTCTCTTAGGTCTCTCTCGATCTCTCTCACTCACTCACTCAGTCCCTCTATCTCACTCCAACCCCCTCTCTCTCTCCCTCTCTCTTGGCTCTCTCTCTCACCACCTCTCCCTCTCTTAGGTCTCTCTCGATCTCTTTGACTCACTCACTCCCTCCCTCTCTCTCTCTCTCTCTCTCTCTCTCTCTCTCTCTCTCTCTCTCTCTCTCTCTCTCTCTCCCTCTATCTCTCTCCCACTCCCTCTCTCTCACTCTCTCTCTCCTAAGTCCCTCTCACTCCAACCCCCTCTCTCCCACTGCCTATCCCTCTCTTAGGTCTCTCTCGATCTCTCACTCACTCCCTCCCTCTATCTCACTCCAACCCCCTCTCTCTCTCTCACCACCTCTCCCTCTCTTAGGTCTCTCTTGATCTCTCTCACTCACTCACTCCCTCCCTCTCTTAGGTCTCTCTCGATATCTCTCACTCACTCACTCCCTCTCTTAGGTCTCTCTCGATCTCTCTCACTCACTCACTCACTCACTCCCTCTATCTCACTCCAACCCTCCCGCCCCTCTCTCTCTCTCTCTCTCTCTCTCTCTCTCTCTCTCTCTCTCTCTCTCCCCTCTCCCTCTCTCCTTGCTTTTATCCATCCCACCTTACCTAGATAAGTCCCTCTCCTCCAACCTCTCTCTCCCACTCCCTCTCTCTTTGATCTCCATCACCCCTCTCTCCCTCTCTCGGGTCTCTCTCTCTCCTCCCTTTATCTCTCTCCCTCCCTCTCTCTCCTATCTCCTCGGGTCTCTCCTCCCACCTCCTCTCTCTCTCTCAAGTCTCTTCCTCCTTTTCTACCTAGATAACTCTCTCTCTCCTCTATCAATCCCACCCTACCTAGATAGGTCCCTCTCCTCCAGCCTTCTCCCCCACTCCCTCTCTCTCTCCTCTCTCAGGTCTCTCCTTCCCACCCCCTCTCCCTCTCTCGAGTATCTCTCTCTCTCTTAGGTCTCTCCCTTCCACCCTACCTAGACAACTCTATCTCTCTCTTAAAATTCTCCCTCCCTCTAAATACATACATACATACAGGCATACATAAATACTTACATACAAGCATACATGCATACATATAATCTTACATACATGCATACATTAATAAATGCATGCATACATACACTGATACATGCATACATGCATACATATAGGCATGCATACATACATACATACATACATACATGTCATACAAGCATACATACATACAAATATATACTTGCATTTAACAAACTAGTATTTAACACAAAGCAATACATAATGTGATTGTGTTATAACATGCTCATGTTACATCTTGCTTAGGCAACTCAAGCACAAACACAAAAAATATGTCAAAACTATGAAATAACGTGCTCGCGTTATAACGCGCTTGTGTTGTTTCTTGCTTTAGGAATCCCCAAGCCTTAGGCTTGGTATTTGCATTAGATTACCAACCCAAAGGCTTGGAGTGCCTTCCCAACATCCAAAGATGTGTTTTTACATATTCTACAAGATTTCACATAATCACATTCATGCTAACGGTCAGGTTTGCACGTGTTTCAAGGTTGAACAAATCAAACACCTAGGTAATTTTAGGCTCTCTCTTAACTATTTAATGATGTAATTTTTTCACATTTTGACAATGTTAAACCTTTCATTTTTAATTTCTTTTGTTTGTGTCTATTTTTTGGCAAAAACCTTGGTGTTTGATATTTTTTCTTTATAAATTATCCGCTCATGGAAATTTCAAATAAATTACATTTTTAGAAACTAGACTCCATTCTACACATATTTAAAAAAATGATTTTCAATTAGTTTTCAAAATTTATAGGGGTAGCATGACCAAAATTCTATTTTTCAAGATGTGTCCACTTTGAAAATTAGTAGAAAGTCAAATATTCATTAAAAAATTAGCAAAAAATTTGGGCATAGACTTCATGTTGTTAGCTAGTTTCTCACAAAAGCGATTTTCAAAATACCACAAAAAAATAACCTTTTGAGGGAGCCACAAAAGATGCTATGTTATTTTTTTTGACAAAAATAGCACCAATTTCTCTTGCTCCCTCTTTTGAACCCCTTAATCTATACCAATTTTTAAAAAGTAGTAATTTAGAAAGAAGACTCAGAACACTTGCTACATTATTTTTGTTGCATCTTAAAATTTTGAGTGTAACTAGCCTCAATTTCTCATCCAAGGTCAATATTTCCTAATTTTAGAAAGAAAAAAAGTGGCCACTTAAGACTCCTTTTGCTCCCCCCATCTTTTTGCACTTACCCTACCTGGTTAGTCCAACAAATATAGTATATAGGAATAAGAACAACCATGTTGTAATTAAGAAAAAAAAACCATTAAATTCACCACTTTATATTACTCAACAATTATATTAGTTAATAACTAAAGTGCTAAGTTTACCACATAATCATTAATTCCATACAAACACCGAAATAATAGTATGGTCATAGTCTTGATACTAGGGTTCCACCTTTGTCCAAATTACATCTACATCTTAACGATAGGCAACTAACACAAAGTATAGAGTCTACAAGGATGTAACATTTTGATCCCAATAGTGCTTATCTATACAATAATTTACTAACTCGGATAACCTTATTTAAATAATTTAATACCAATCAACTCTTTTTTAGCACCGACAACTTATTATCATGTTCCTCTCTCCACTACTTCAATTATATACAAACATAATCTTTAAAATTATATAAAACAATATAAAATGTATAAATAATATTTATAAAAATATAAAACAAAAATCACTTGAAAACAAGGCCTCTCTCATTTCTACAAGCATGTTAGAATTTATAAAATCCTTGAAAATAAAGATTGTTGTTATGACTCTTCCAAATTTAAAGCTTGTTTCTAACTACTAAAAAAAATATTGTTCTACTTAAATATTAACTAGTTTAACACTGAATAATTGTAAACATCAAATATATACAAAATATTAAACAATTTTTTATATTTTTATTAATTGTGGGCCTTGTAGTTGGATGATGCCAGTGAAGACAAATTTTTTGACCAACACTTTACTATTTTGGATTGATCATGTAGGGATAATATAATTGCATTTGTTACATTGATATTTAAATATACAGTCAATATGTAATATCCATACACTGTTGGTTTCTATCAAAATAATTGCTCTATATAAAATCTACCTGAGGCTACTTGGCTCGGACCTAGGGCACCACCCCAATAGGACCCTTGTGCATGATATCACGGCCCTTCCTCCATGCATGTTGAATAGATTTCAGCTTACCAAAAAGTTGAATCCAACTACCAGAAGTAGTACAGTTCAATCTTGGGCTTTGGAATTGCAATATATTGGAATACTGAGAAAAATTTTATGAGAAAATGCAAGGGAAGTAGAGAGGGGAGCAAATTTTGAAGGCCTGCTTGGACACAAATACTGTAGGCTTCTTTCAGATTGTCTGGTGTGTTGTCTATATATTCCAGTGTGTGGGTCATCATACAAAATAAGGACGAAGAATCCAAAGAAGGACATGCATTGTATCTGGACAAAACTTCATCCAATCCATATATGTTATGTGATTTATGAACATTATTGCCACCTAAAATATAAGTCTTAGGGCATTAGATATTAGACTTTATCATGAGGTAAGAATTTTTTTTTTAAAAAAATGTATAACAATTTTATGATGTTTTTGTAATTTGTAGTATTAGGAATATGAGTTTAAGTTGTGTAAATAATCAATTGTTTTAGTTTAGAGTTAAGGAATGTGGTGTTTTGATTGCATCAAATTTATTTTGGGCACGATCTCAGCTTCATCTCTTATTGCGCCTCTTTACTACACCTCTGAGGGATTTGAACCTTGATGGATGACATAATAAAAGAACATACCATCACCTTTGCCAATTGAACTCAACTAACTAAACTAGAACCCTATAAAGTATGAAGCAAAATTAGACTTTATTATACATACAAAATTTATCTACCCCTTAAGGTTATACTCAATCATGAATGGCTACTTTTTTCACCATGGTCACGCCACACTTTAAAATTATGATCATAGCATGTGGAGTGACCTAGAATGTCATATTATTAGGAATTGTTACTTTTTTACTTTTTTCACCATGATCACATTCACTCTTTAAAATTATGATCATAGCATGTGGAGTGACCTAGAAAGCCATATTATCATCAATTGTTACTTTTTTCACCATGATCACACCACTCTTTAAAATTATGATCATAGTATGTGGAGTGACAGAATGTCATATTGTAGTCACATCACTCTTTAAATACCTGCCATTTTCTCTCCAATTCTACATTTAGATTGTGAATATAATTATTGATATTATGTGATTTATTTTCTTCTTGAATCTTGTTGCATAACTAATCAAATTCAAGGCTATTTCTTAAGAGTTATAAATCAAATAAAATTTGAACTCCACCTCTACCTCATTATCCTCTTAGAGTCCTGACTAATAAATATTTGAGTTCTAATGTCATTTTAGCTAGTTAAAAAACATTAAGGCTATGTTTGAATGGTGAACCAAATCTAAATTTCAACAACATTTATTTTTCCATCTGGTGAATGGGGACTTCCTCCTTTTGTTTTATTCTCTAGTGGACTTAGGATTTTTATTTCATTTACCCTCATCACCTTTATATCTTAGTGCTTACGCAATAGTGTATAATTAGGACCCAAGGCTCTCAAATGCAATTTTCATTTTTTTATCTTGAGGACCTTCTTTAGTTCAAGTGGTGACATCTAATTTGACTATTCATACCTATAATAATATGCATTTGCACTAAGGTAGTGATTATTGAGTAAGCCATAAGGCTAATATATGTGTATCATACTTAGAGTCCCTCTCTAGAGTTGATGGCATAGATTATCTCCCAAGTGGCAGTAGCCCTATCAGTGAAAATACTAACTCTAGGGAATTACAAATGGAACTTTCATATAGTGGTGCAAGTGATGGAGATATATAGTTTGTATTCATAAGATTTTTTCCTCATCAAGATGTTGTGAATTCCTCAAACCTTACTAAGTGCAAGATGCTACAAGTTTGAACCTCTTAAATGATGTCCTAACAAAATTTGAGTGAGTTGTAGATGTATTATCTTAGTGTTGGAGGATTAAGTCAACTTATTTATCTTTTAAACTTTATGATCTTGTAATAGTTCTCTTGAGAAATGAATAATAAATTAAACTTTTCTAGTAAGATGAGACTTATAATAAACTCAACCAGCTATATGAGATGCATAAGATAATCAATATGAACCTTTTAAATCAATGCTTCCTTAAAACTACATTTAAATTAAACCAATTAAGGTGAACATAAACTAGAAGAAAAACTTATTTATAATGATATAGTATTTAAATTTACAAATACATATAATTATTTAAAAAATAAATTAAATTAAATAACATACAAGATTCAACATATATTTTAAGTATGTGTTATAATCATTTTCATAACATTTAAACCATGATATATCTGAAGTTCAACATAAAAATTTATAAAAAAAAATTAAATTGCACATGAAGATCCCTACTTATTATTTATTATGTTTCCTTTCCTGTATAAAACTAGAATTCAAATTCCATTTCAAAAAAAAAAGAGTATGCATGTATCCTTATGAAATGTTATTGAAACATATTTTAGGTGGTGGATTAATCAAATTCTATTATAGTAATGTATAAATAAATTAAAAAAAGTGCATACAATTAGTTAATATTTGCACCAAACTTTTTACTATTGACTTTTAAATATTTTGGATCATATTTAACTACTTGACTTTATGTATTTGAGTGGAAACAAATATATGTAAACAAACAAAGATGTATTTATGTGTTGGTGTAAAGTTATCTTACATTGTTTTTGTAGTTTAAGGAGAGAGATCATTAATATGAATTATTTCTTCGAATATAGGTAGTCGACGATGCCTTTTATGAGTTACATTTATCTGAGTGTCAATTCCTGCTTCCCAATTAATCATATCTAATGCATCATCAGTACTCAATATTTCCTTTAAACCAGCAGAAGATGAGAGAAATCCATATTTCTTGTTTGAATAGTATATCTCTCCTTCACTAACTGAAGTAGATCTCAATTCATAATGATTATGATTATGACTAGAGGTAGTTGATAATGATCTCTTAGAGCCTCCATGCACTTGAAAATTTTGAATTTCCTTCAATAATTTCTTTGCACGCTCCAATGATTTTAAGTCTTTTTCATTCATGGAAATGGCATCCTCTAAAATATCAATTGCCTCCTCTAGCTTTCCTTGCTTGATTAGGCACATGCCTAAATTGCATGCCTTGTTAGCATCCATAAAAAAATATTGTGCCTTCCTGCACATAGTTTTATTTACAAGTTAATCATTTATTAAGAGGAAAAAATCATGTTGACCAATATATAATTTTTACAAGTTTACCTATAAACAACTTCAGCAGCAGCATAATTATGTTGTTGCATATACGCCCAACCTAAATTGCTCTGCCAATATAATTCATACACTCATTCATCATTGTTTATCATATTAATAAAATTAAACACACATGATGTAAGCATAATATGTAAGATGCAAAGTGGAGCAGAGTTTAGTATAATTATATTTATGTACCAAAAGGCGGCTAGTCTCTTGCTTAATTGAGAGCTGAAATTTCTTTCCATGTGAGCGTGCTGTCTTGGTAGGGTTACCATTAAAAGCAAGTCCATGTTGAATAAGTCGTAACTTCTCTTTTAGCACCACAATTTGCTCATCCACCCTTCCACATTTCTTGAAATATTTACAAACATGGGACCTCAATCAATTTTTGTTTTGTGAAAAGACATCTCATATATTAATTGTACATACATAATTATACATGTAATTATACATTTTGAAAATGATCTAGTCATTTAGATTTTTCTAAATCATAAAATAACTACAATTTCTTCATCAACCTATATATACCCTGTTTAAAAATACAATATTCAAACATATATAAATGTATATAGAATTTATAGATAATATTTGTTGAAAATATATAAAAATTGTTAAAATAAGTGATAAGCTCTCTTTATTTCTAGTATGATATATTTTACAACAATCTTGAAAACAAAATTTGCTTCTATGAACTACCAAATTTAAAACTTGTTTATAACTACTATAAATTATAGTTTTTTTCAATATTATAGTCATACATTAATGATTTTTTTTAAACAATATAACCACCTAATTGTTCTCTTCAAATAAATGCAATTGATTTTGTTTTGAATCATCCTTTAGAATCATACAACTAAATCAGACAAGATTTTTATAGTGTATTTTGATAAGATTGTGAAGATTAAATAGAATTTTAGATACATGAGATTTTCATAAAATTTATAATCTAATTGTATACCTTTTATAAATTAATGATTGTTCATCAAAATTATTATCGAAACTAATTTCTCATGAGTTTGGATTGGCGCCTCCTAGTTTTGCTACTCCTCCTTGGTCCCCCTCCCCTAAAATTGAACTTGCAAATTTCTTTAAAGACAACTCATCCCACTTATCATTGAAACATTTTTACTTTGTTCAAAATTAAAAAATAATCACATTTTAATGAATAGAAATTAATGTAAGGTAGATACTTAAATATTATATTAGGTAAAATAAAGCTATAAAGATATCATGTCAAATAAGTTTAAATGTAAATAGAAAAGGTTTACTTAAAATAAAGACACCTTCAAAATCTTGATAAATTATCATAATAGAAATATTTGTATTTCAAATCTATTTTATAAATAAGTTAATTCTAACTTTATTATTAAATATATTCTTTAATTTAATTAAATATACTTTAAATGCACTCTCATAACTTAATATACTTGACTTATTGACACTAGGTTCAATTAAAATTAAGTAGATATAAATACAGGAAGACTTTTTATCCATCTATTCAGATGTAAGAATACAAAAAAAAAAAAAATCAATGATTTTCAATTAATTAATAAATACAATGATTTTCAATTAATTAATAAATACAGTCAAAAATTCATTCTAGAAACTCCTAGACAATCGTGTCTTCCTATCACAGGATAGGCATGGCCCGCTTTCCATTGTCAGATCGAATACCACCTAACAATTTAGATGGCAATTGGTCTGGTGGTTGAAAAACGCTTATTACCTTACTAATCATGATCATTTCCCAAATGAAAGCAATGGAAGAAGATGAACAAACATATGATGTACACACAGGAAGCCATGCATATTGACTGTAGAAATTCTTCCTATCAGAACCAACGCCTGATACTACTGATTCAATGAACAGACAGACTCAGTATGTACATACCTTATAAAGATCAAGCAGAACATTATCCAGAGATTCCTGGGCCTGGAGAGAGCAGCGGTGTCTGAAGGATTTAATTGCCTCAATGCCTTCATCTGCTCGTCCCAGCTGCTTCATCACAATGGCCATGTCCTTGAGCGCGCTCTCCACACGGTCTCCTGCATTTATAGCCGCCCAAAACAGAGCTATGGCCGCCTCCGGATTCTTCTCCACAAGCTGTCAATTTCTAACATTTCATCAGTCCATTGTTTTGGATTAATCACAGCGATAATTCAATCTGATCATATAGTTAACACATCGACTGTTTACCCAACAAAAACAAATTGAAAACGGCATAGAAAACATACCTGAACCTGCTTGGCCCGGATGTAGGGCGTGTCGCCCACTGGAACCTTGTGCTTCATACCAAATTCCTTCATCCTTGCTGAATTGTTGTCTCTCGCCATCATTTTTACAGCAGTGCTTTCATGTTGAATGGGTTTCGTGTTCCTAAAAGTTGAAACCAAATACCAGGTGCACGGAACAGTTCAACAATCTCGGGCTTTTAAATTGTGATCTATGGGTAAAATGGCAGAGGAGGAGAAATTGTGAAGACTGATCGAAGGTAAATGGTCGAGGATCTTTTCAGATCGTCTGGTATGTGTTGTCGGTATTTCATAGCCCAATGGATCATCGGGCAACATCGGGGCGAAGAATTCAAAGGAGGGCATGCATTGTACCTGGATAGAAATGCGGTTATATACATTGTGTGGTTCATGAACCTTCTTACCGGGTAAAATATGGTATATGGGTACGAGAAGATAGACTTTATTATCCGGTAACAGCGGATGTGGAAGAGTAATAAGTTTAAGGGGTCGTGGCATATGGGGAGACCTAGAATGTCATGTTGGGTAACTAGGATGTTTCCATGGTGGTCTCGAAGGACAAGCATTGTAGTATTTCCCAATGTTATCATTTTGGTTTGTGTAGTCATTTTGTGTTTTTATGGAGGTATAGATTCTGTTGGAAAATCTAATCCCAACTACTTCATTAAGCTAAGAAAACACCTCATTTTTCAACATAAGTTTCATGTACTATTTTTCTACTCCCTTTTCATATCAAACAACTCATTAAATACCAATACCTAATTATCAAAATAATTTGTAGTTTTTTTCTATTCATTATCTTTCTAAAAAGTCTATTTTTTAAAAAAAAATATTGTAAAATGAGAAATATATCTTATTTTGAATCCTCCAATGTAACTTTGAATTCCCAACAAAAAGTTGTAAATTCTCATTAATGAGTTAAAATCCCAAAATATATTTTTAATGCCCCAAAATCAATTTGAAATGCCAAAGCATAGATTTTAATAGTCAACTAATGATTTTCATGCCCAAAAAAGATCTGAATGCCAATGATAGTAGTAAAATACATATGTAAAATATTATAATTCTTGATAATATTAATAGATATTTGAGAAGAGTTTAATCCAATCTCAAATGTGATTCATCCTCTCCATATATCAATTATTAACCTTATCCCTATAAATGGAATCATTAAAATAAGCACAAACACAAGGATGGTATTTTATCTATTACCATATTGAAATTGAGAGCATATTCTATATATTATAAACATGATATATTGTTTGAATAAATATTTTATTACATAGTATTATGCAAATGTTTATAAAGCATTGCACTCCCACGTACAACCTCCCAAACTAGATTATGAGAATAAATCCTAACTAATTTATAATTATTTTCTAAAAATAATAATTAAATATTAACAAGAACTACTAAGGTGACATTATTTTAATGTATTTATTTGTCAAATTAAAATTTATTATTTTCTATACTAAAGATGTGATGCAGATGGAGGACTCAAACTAAACTCACTTGACACATTTGATCCAATGATTCAATACAAATAGGGACTTAGTGCATTCTAATTCATCTTAGGCACATTGCTACAATAGCCTAATGGAGGTTCAACAAGAACAAACAACATAGTGCATGAGATATTGGATTGATAAGTCTTCCTAAAAAAAACTTAATTGTTTTTCCACCCATTTAGGATCAAAAAATGTATAGATTTGTTAAACCATCAAGTAAAGTAGGGTTGTATGACTAGTGATGTAAATTATATTAGCAATGTGACAAAAAATTATGCATCTCAAGAAAGGGACAACATAAAATCTAAAACAAGAGCAACAATACAACATAAAAAAATCAAAATAAAACAACTTTTTCAAGTAGACATCATTGTTATCATCTAGAAACATTTGAATAAAGTCATCTTTCAAGCAACAACGTTGCAATCTTCAAGAAGCATTAAATAATGTTGAGAAGATATCAAACATCAATTTTAGGAGATGAAAGATCTGGATGCATTCTTGGTGGTGAAAGTGAAGCATTTATTGCCTAGTTGTGGAACTACCTTGCAACAAACGCTGACGCCAATATCTATAGGCAAATCCCTGGCACCTTTCATTTGTCTTAAAGCCTCAACAATCAAATCACTCTAATTTTGCACTCTCTACACCCACCATACTCTTGAAATAATTTGGATGACATTTTCCCACATCAATTCGTTCCCTTCCAAAACCAAAATTGTTATATGGGTTTTTTCCTTTCAGAGGCTAGCTTATAAGCATTGGTAGTGATAAGCAGTTAAGACCAATGTTAAAATTTGTTCCATCAAGCTTCAATTTGGGTCATACTCCTTCTTCCTCAGGATCATTCAAATATTCATTACCATCCATAACAGTCTTCACCATTGTTCTTCTCCACTTTATAATAGAAAGCATACTCTCAGATATCTAATGTTGAAATATATATTGTGGGCAATCAAGAGTTGGGTTTAAATTTTGTTGACACCATCATCACATTGTTCTTTGTTGCAATGTCCTCTTAAGTCCAACATTATTTTGGCTTTCCTTTGATTTAATTCCTTGTCCTTCAATATCTGGGCAATCTACCTCCTTTCACTTTTTCTCATTTTGTGCAACTAGCAAGAGCAACACCATAAGTCGATTGCGCAAGCACAACATATGAAGCTCAACTTGCACTAGACCAAGTTATGATAGACCAATAGTTGGAGCTCCTTGTATAAAAAGATGTGAGTAGCATTGTGATCCTAAGATTGAGTCGTAATCCTTGAGTTGAGATGGGAGACCTTCCGCCTACACCCTCCCATGCGCTGATAGAAAGTTTTCATAATAGTAAGAAAGAGGGAAAATTCCAAGTTGAAGCTACAAATTCTTATCAAAGACAAATTATACTTCTTAGACTCAATGACATTCATATGTTGCATAGACCTCTAATAGTATAGAGGGATGAGGAACTGATAACTAGTATAAGCCATCCAAATCAATAAAGAGTAATCATGGAGTGACAACTTCAACTGTAGATGCATGCTTCACCTAGAGATGTAGGCACAATTTTGGCTTGAAGCTGAGATAAGAGATGCTTTACCTAGAGATAAAGAACACCACAAGTAGTTTCCTTCTTTCTCAAGTAAGAAGCTATGTGAGCAGCACAACGTGTTGGAATTACTTGTCATTGATGTCAACACTTGGTGAGATTGTTGTAGTGGTTGTAGTGTTGACATTGGTTGTCAACATTGTTGTGACATGTCAACACTTGGTGTTTTTATTGGTATTGATTGTCAACACTTGGTGAGATTGTTGCATATCTCTGTAAGTTTGTTTCCTATCATTAATTGTCATTGTTGACAACATTTAGTTTGGGTTGTCATTGTGGCATGATGTTGTGGTTTTGGTATTCACGGTTGGATGCCATGCCTTATTTGATATCAAGTAAAGTAGTATCGATTTTGGTTGCTATCAGCAAAGTTGTTTTCATGATGATTTATTAAGATGAGGATTAGAAGTATTTTTGATGATGGAGATCTGTTAATGATGTCCTATAGCACGTCATATGCTCTCTCCTATTGCTCTTGAAAAAGTATGTGTTGCTACAAGATTCACTTGGCCTCCACTAGTGGATATGAAGTTTCTAGTTCAGAATAGTGTTTTGAAGATGGTTTGGGAGAATGCTCTGCATTCCTCCATTTTTGTCGATATGGTCTTGCATTTTGGGATCCAATGTTTGTGTTATGTGGATGTTGCACTCCTATCTTTTCAGGTCACCAGTGTTACCGAGGAGGTTTCTGTTAATTGCAAAAGGTTGGCAGTGTTTTTGGTTATCTAGATTGGTCCAAAAAATGCTTTGCATTTCTCTGCATTGATGTTTTTGCTCCTATGGCTTGGTGAATGTGTTCTTAGTGTCTGTGCAATGTCTCAATTCAAATTTTATGTGTTGAAGTGGTTTGCAAGTTGATATGTTAAGGTTTTATCTCATGGTTATGTATTATATGCTTCTGGGATGAAGTGTTATGTTCATGTTTGTGTTGTGGTAGTTGTTGATGGCATGACAATATTAAATAAGTATTTAGATGTATTGTTGGATGTTCAAAGAACATCCCTTTGTGATTTGCACTATAGTGGTTGATCTCTTTTGGTACTGCATTGTGTTTGAGTTAGTCTTCTGAGTAATTAGTGGATTTTTGGCCAACAGGGCTTGTTATTTTGTTTGTGTTTTGTGTTTGATGATTTTCACCAACATATGAAGTTGTCTTAAGATGGATTTGGGTCTTGAACTCTCTTGGTTAGAACCGCATTGAGTGAATTCAATTGCAAGTATGTTTTTGGGTTGACTGGCAATGTGCTACACATCTTATCTACATGTTTCCTTAATGTTGACTTGGTTTCCTTATCTAGATAGGATTGCATTGATGTTTTGTGGCCGACTTGTTGAAATCATTGTTTATATTTTCTAGTTGACCTAATTGATGTTTTAGGTCTTGTGGTGGATATAAACGTAAGAACATTTTAGATGCAAGATGTGAGAAAGTGTGGAAGTGTAAGTGTGTGGAATGTAATTGAATATCTCATAGAAGGAAGTGTGAAAGTGTGTGAAAGAAAGATGAAATGTGCTTTAATGTCTCAGTCAGCAAAGTGAATTGTTGACAAATATTGTAATTCTTTATAATCATTTTGTATCCTTCTCTGAGATAGTGAATCTCATCAGGTCCTTGTATCTTGCCCCTGGAGTTGTATATGTTTCAGTTCTACAAGTCCTTTGTATCTTACCCTAAGGTAGTGTGCCTTAGTTTACAAGTTTGTGAGCATTTTTGTAAGCAGTGAGCTTCTATATTGTGAGTTAACTCTCATCGTGCTTTTTCCCTCATTAGGTTTTCCACATAAAAATTTGTGTCCTCTTGTGTTCTTTGTCTTATCCTTCTTTATTATTGATGTGTTTAAGTACTATTTATTTGTTAAAGGACTACTAATCTGGTTAAGGATTAAAATATTGACTTTGTTAAAAGATTAAATTGTCATATGATTCATTGTTGTTGATTTTTTTAATGGTTTTGGTTTAGTTAAGAAGTTTGCATTGTGTAGAAGGCCTTAAGCTATGGATGGGTTTCTATTTTTGGAGATACTGATTCACCCCCCCCTCTCATTATCTAGTGACATGTTCAAAAATTGGTTTCAAATCCAAGCTCCTCTTAAGAAGCTTGACAACTTGAGGTAAAGGTTTGGGATGGCACATGATGGAGCTTACAAGGGTCCTAGGTTTGATGGGACTAATTACACTTTCTATAAATTGAGAACGGAAGATCATCTAAACTCTCTAGGGTTTGGTGTATGGAAATCAATCAAAGATGGTTATGTTTCTCCTACTTCTCCTCCAATTGATCCAATTGAAATCAAGTTATATGAGAATAATTCCAAGGGTAAAAATGTTATCTTATGTGGGTTGGTTGATTCAAAACTTTTGAAGGTGATGAATTGCAGTTCTGCTAAGGATGTTTGGGGAAAACTTAGCAGCATCTATGAAGCAGATACAAAAGTAAAGCAAGCCAAGATGCATATTTTCAAGAGAAGATTTGAGACCTTGAGGATGACAGAGGATGAAATCATTGCAAGTTATATGCCTCGGGTGCATGAAGTTGTTATTGGCATCATAGGTCTTGGTGGGTAAGTAAAAGAAGATGACATTTTGAAAAAGGTTCTAAGATCTCTCCTTAAATCCTATAGTCATAAGGTGTCTTCTATCAATTGAAGAGTCTAAAGATTTGGATCAATGCTCAATAGATGAAATGTTTGGTGCTTTAACTACCTTTAAAATGAGAGAATTTGATAAAGATGTTTCAAAGAAAGAAGCAATATTCCAAGAAAATAAAAAGACAAAAGATGAATTTGCTAATCAAAATGATGACTTTGATAGAATTGAAGAAAAATTTGTAAGAAGATTAAATAAAGGTACCAAAAAATAAAAAGGCAAGCTACCTTTCAAGTGTTTCAATTGTGGAAGGATTGGTCATTTTTTTTCTAAATGTCCTTATAAATAATCAAATGATAGTAATAAAAGAGATAAGTTTAAAATATGTTTCAATTCCAAGGAAAGCAGTTGTTCCTCAGAAGATGAGGATAATGATTCAAATTATGAAACTCTATTCTTTGAAAGACAAAAAGAGCAATATTGGAGAATGTCAGAGGTTCAGTGCCCTTCAGGTTGATAATATTAATGAAAGATCAATGGCAGTTTGGACTGCCTTTCACATGCAAAGTAAGAGGAAAATTCTTAGGTGATTGATAGTGGTTTCTCTCACCACATGACTAGTGATAAGAGAAGGTTCATCATTCTCAAGAAGGTCAATGGTGGAGCTATTAAGTTTGGTGGTGATGATTCAACATAAATTTATGGAAAGGGTGTTATAACAATTGATGGAAAGAATAGGACTGAGGATGTTATCTATGTCAAGGGTCTGAAGCATAATCTTTTAAGTGTCAATCATATGTGTAGCAAAGGATACAATCTTACTTTTAATGCTAATGGTTGTGATATTAGGAAAGTAGGGTCCAGAAGATTTTTTGTTGAAGAAATAAGGACAAGTGGAAATGTCTATCATCTAAATGATGCTAATGGAATAATCTACTTATTGGCTCAGTCCGGAGAATGTTAGCTATGGCACAAAAGGATGGGGCACATCAACTTTGACAACATGGTAAAAATTAGTTCCTCTCATGCTGTGAGAGACATGTCTAAGATAACCAAGCCTACAAACACTTTATGCAAGGAATGCCAAATGGGAAAGAAAACAAAGAAAAAAATTAAGAGAAAGGAGTGCTCTGCTACAATGCCATTGGATCTGTTTCATACTAACCTTTGCGGGCCTACAAGAAAAAGGATTCAATAAGGTGAAAGGTATTTTATGTTACTTATTGATGATTACACTAGAATGAATTGGGTTACATTTTTAAGAGATAAATCAAAAGCTTTCAATATAAGTTTTAAATCCTCAAAGTAGAAGTAGAGAATGAGATGTATATTAAGATCAAATAGAGGATGGGAATTTACTTCAAATGAATATGAAAATTTTTGAGAAGATCATGGGATTAGGAGACATCTATCTACTCCTATAACCCCTTAGCAGAATGGGGTAGTGGAAAGAAAGAATAAGATTGTGCAAGAGATGGCTAGAACCATGTTGAAAGATGTTAATCTACCTTATGTATATTAGAAGGAAGTAGTTCACTCTACTATCTATTTGCTTAACATAGTGAAAATGAGGGTCAATAGCACTAAGACCCCTTATGAGTTGTGGTATGGAAGACCTCCCACTGTTAAATACTTCAAAAAAAATTCCAGCAGATGTTATATCAGAAGAGATGAAGGAGACCTTGGAAATTTTGATTCAAGGTGTGATGAAGGAATCTTTCTCCATTACTCAACCAGGAGCAAGGCTATAGATGCTACAACAAGAGGTTGGGAAAGATGATTGAAAGTACAAATTTTAAGGTAGATAAATACTTGTATCAGATATCACAAGAGCAAGAGGTCTACAGATCTGATATACCTCCTTATATTGAAGAAGATGAAGAAGCAAAGAAAAAAGAGAAGGAACTGGAGCCAGTGAAGGCTCCCAAGAACCTATAAAGGTATGTTTAGAGGAATCACTCATCAGATTAGATCGTTGGAGACAAGAATGAATGTGTGCTAACCAGGAGAAGGCTTGCAAGAGAAAGTGAGCAAGTAAATTTGTGTTTATTCTCAAAGGTTAAGCCCAAGAACTTTTTTTATGCTAGAAAAGATGATGGTTGGATAAAGGAAAGGGAAGAAGAATTGGATCAGATAGAGAAGAATCAAAGTTGGGAATTGGTTCCCAGACTAGCTAAGAAGAATGTAATTGGAACTAAATGGGTGTTCTAGAACAAGTTGAATAAAGATGGTGAAGTTGTGAGAAATAAGGTCAGATTGGCTTGTAAGGGTTATTCACAAGTTGAGGGTATCGATTTTGAGGAGAATCTTTCTTTAGTAGCCAGAATGGAGGAAATAAGGATCTTTCTTGCTTAATTTTTTGCTCATAATAACTTCAAAGTATATTAGATGGATTTCAAGTTTTCCTTCTTGAATGGTGATCTAAAGGAAGAGGTATATATTGAGCAACTGGATGGTTTCTAGTTATGAGAAGATCCGAACATGGTCTGTAGACTCAAGAAAGCTTTGTATGGTCCCAAACAAGCTCCTAGAGCTTGGTATGCTCGGTTGGATAAGTATTTACTTCAACAAGGTTTCAAGAAAGATATTGTAGATAGGAATCTTTGCATAAGGTTTAGGAAGACAAGTTGTTGATTGTGGTTGTATATGTTGATGACATCACCTTTGGTGGAGATGATGATATGTATAAGTTTGCATAAGATGTAGAAATAATTTGAGATTTCTATGATTAGTGAGTTTCCTTTCTTCCTTGGGCTTCAAATTGTACAGCAAGATGGTGGTGTCTTTATTTCACATGCTAAGTATGTAAAGGAGATGTTGAAAAATTCTGGCATGGAAGATTCTAAAATTGTAGGTACTCCTATGGTAACCGGTTGTCACTTGAGCAAATTTGATGAGTCTCTAAAAGTTTATCAAACTCTATATAGGTCTATGATTGGAGTTTTGTTGTACTTGAATACTTCTAGACTTGATATCATACATGCAATATGTTTGGTTTCCATATTTCAAGCTAATCCTAAGTAATCTCATGAGAAAGAAGTGAAAATAATATTCTGATATTTGAAAGGAACTTCGAATTACAGTTTATGTTATAAGAAAGATAATTTTTTTTCTTTCAATGCTTATACCGATGTTGACTAGGAAGATGTGTGGATGATTGGAGAAGTACAAGTGGTAGTGAATTTTCTTGGGAGAAATATTGGTCTCTCGATTCAATAAGAAGGGCTAAGTGTCCTTATCTACAATAGAAGTTGAATATATTGTTGCAACATCTTGCTACACCCAAGTACTTTGGATGAAGCAGACCCTGAAAGATGTGAAGGTGGTGTATGATGAACCCATTCCTATGTTGTGTTATAGTACCAGTGTAATTAATATTTCCAAGAAACTAGTAATACATTCAATAACTAAACACATTTCTATCTAACCTATCACTTTCTGAGAGAGAAGGTTGTAAAGCATGAAGTCAAATTGGAGTATGTGCCTACCAAGGATCAGATTGTAGACATTTTCACTAAGGCACTTTCAAAGGATATTTTTAAGTATCTCCAACAAAAGTTAAGGGTTATTTCCCCTCCCTATTATAACTAGATGCATAATTGGTGCATATGTCCAAGGGGTAATTCAAGACATATCTTTATGCCTAGACTGATGTTGGAATCCTCTCAAGGGGAGCCATGATAATTATTGCTAATAGGGGAAGCTAGTTAGTTTCTTCAAGGAGTATATGTATATCAAAGGGGGAGAAACTTGAAGAGAAGAAAGAATGTGCTCCTTAGTGGGAGTTGGAATGATTTCTTGTACAAAGGGGGAGAATGTGTTGTTTTAATTGAAAATATTTTCCATTTTTCCTTGAAGTTAGAAAATGTGTTGTTATTTTGTGCAAATATGTGTGGCCCTTTATCCTTGATGTCAAAGGGGGAGAGTAAGCAGGTATGTGTTGTCATCAATGCAAAAGGGAGAGATTTTTGGCATTGGTTGTCATTGATGTCAACACTTTGTGAGATTGTTGTAGTGGTTGTAGTGTTGGCATTGGTTGTCAACACTTGAGGAGATTGTTGTGATGTCAACACTTGGTGTGTTGGTTGGCATTGGTTTCCAACACTTGGTGAGATTTTTGCATATATCTATAATATTTTTGTTTGGAATTGATTGTCATTATTGAAAATATTCAATTTTTGTTGTCATTTTATCATAATGTTGTGGTGTTGGTGTTCATGGTTGGATTTCATGCCTTATTTGATATCAAGTAAAGTAGTATTGAATTTTGTTGTTGTTAGTAGAGTTCTTTTCATGATGATATAAGTTACGATGAGGATTAGAAGTATTGTTGATGGTGGAGAGTTGTATTCTCTCTCTTGTTGTTTCTGAAGAAGTATGTGTTTCTACAAGATTGTCTTAGCCTTCACAATTGGGTAAGAAGTTTCTAGTTTAGAATAGTGTTGTGAAGATTTTATGGGAGAATGCACTGCATTTGTTCATTGTTATAAATATGGTCTTGTTGTTTGGGATCCAGTGTTTGTTCTTTGTGGATGTTGCACTCCTATATTTTCAGGTCACTAGTGTTTTCAAGGAGGTTTTGTTAATTGTAGAAGGTTGGTCGTGTTGTTGGTTGTCTGGAACATGGTTCAAAAAATACTTTGCATTATTTTTTTTCTCATGCGGCTTGGTGAATGTGCTTGCAATGTCTGTATAGTGTCCCAATTCAAATTTTACATGTTGAAGTGGTCCGCAAGTTGATCTGTTAAGGTTCTATCTCATGGTTATGTATTTTGTACTTTTGGGATGAAGTGTTTTGTTCATGTTTTGGATGCAGTAGATGTTGGTGTGATAATATAAAATAAGTATTTGGAAGTCTTGTTGGATGTTCAAGGAACATCCCTTTGTGATCACATTATATTGGTTGATATTTTTTGGTGTTGCATTATGTTTGAGTTGGTCTTCTGAGTAATATATGGATATATGATCGATAGGGCTTGTTATATTCCTTGTGCTTTGTGTTTGATGGTTTGCACCAGTATATGAATTTGTGTTAAGATTGATTTGAGTATTGAACTATCTTGGCTAGAATTGCATTGAGTGAGTTCAATTGGAAGTATTTTTTGGGCCGACTGATATTGTGTTACACATCTTATCTACACATTTCATTGTTGCAGACTTGGGTTGATGTGTGCTAGTGTGTGAGGTGTTTTGGATCACATTAGAAAATTCAATAAAAAAAAATTTGGTCCTCTCTTTCCCTTAGATAGGACCACATCATTTTTTTGTGGCTGACTTGTTGGAATAATTGTTTATCTTTTTTTTGGCCAACCTAATTGATGTTTTCAGGTCTTGTGGTGGATATAAATGCAAGAATGTTTCAGATGCAAGATGTGAGAAAGTGTGGAAGTGTAAGTGTGTGGAATTTTATTTAATATCTCACAAAAGGAATTTTGAAAGTGTGTGAAAGAAAGATCAAATCCGCTTTAATGCCTCAGTTAGTAGAGTGAATTGTTGCCAAATATTGTAATTATTTATAATCATTTTGTATCATGCTCCGAGATAGTGAATCTCATCAGGTCCTTATGTCTTTTCTCTAGAGTTGTATATGCTTCATTTCTAGAAGTTCTTTGTATTTTTCCCTAAGGTAGTGTGCCTTGTTTGTAAATCTTTTTGCAATTAGCCTTTTTGGAAGCAGTGAGCTTCTATATTGTGAGTTAACTCTCACCATGGTTTTTTCCTCATTGGGTTTTCCATGTAAAACTCTTGGTCCCCTCTTGCGTTCTTTTTCTTATTCTTCTTTACTTTTGATGTGTTTAAGTACTACTTCAACGTGTTAAAGGACTACTGATTTGGTTAAGGATTAAATTGTTGATTTTTTTAAGAGATTAAATTTATGTAGTGTAGGAAAAAGTATCCTTTTTTCACACTTAATTTAGGAAATAATTATTAATAAATGAACCTAAAATATGTCTTAATTTAGTGTTGTAATATGTTTTACATATTCACATTAATTTTAGGGCCCTTTTAAATAAAATGGAATTAATTGTGCCTTATTTTCTATGTTGTAAGGAGTACCTATACACTTTCACATTAATCTAGGGATTTATTAATTAATTGAGGTTAATTATGCCTTAATTGGCCCCTTTAATTCAAATTCGGGCCTAATTAATTACATTTTTAAGGGATAAAACCTTACATTCATAAATTCCATAATATAACATTTGTTTAACATTGAACAATGTGTGTCCTATGTAAGTGGCCTAGGAACCATTCACCATAGGGCGAATGGATCCTCACTTAGACCTAGGAACCACCTTTAAAATATGTTTTTGGCAGTATTTTAATGAATGCAAATCCAAAATTCAATGTTGGCTTGTGATATTTGAATTTTAGGAATTAATGTTAAGATATGTATAAATAAGAGATCATTTCATCATGTTTCATCTATGAAACTTTCATTAGATCAAGTGATTTTCACAAGAGCATTATTAGAGCATCCAAGAGAATTTTCAAGGCATTCAAGGGAAGAATTATTAAATATTATTGAATCAATCAAGATGCATTTCATCATGTCAAAGTCATGTTGCATCATGCATGTTGTTTGAGCTAATGTGGTGATGTAGTGTTCAAGATCTATTCAAGTATTCATGGAATTATTTCAAGACAAGTTTCATGATCAAGATCCACATCCATTGAGGCCAATTCATGCAAGTTGCAAATCTACAATCCAATATTTTATCAAAGGTTTGGTGAGTAGTAACATAGTGTTGTTCATTCATCATTCCTTCATGATTTATTATTTAGTTTCAAGGTTTAATTACCAAAATAGGGTTTGACCAAGGAAAACCCCCATTCACCTAGAAAACAATATTTTTCTATCTTAGATGTGTGATTGTAGATTTTAGGTGAAAAATCCTTTGAAGAGAAAAATTGAAGAAAGTTGCAAAGTTGTCAAAGTTGCAAGAAAAGTTGTCATTCCACATAAACTCTTCTACAGAATTTATTTTCGGCTATTTGATGGTGAAAATCAGAAATTTGGGAGTACAAACACAATAGAAGAGAACTTAGAAACAAATTTTAGAGAACCCTACCTAGGACCCATTCGCCATAGGGCGAATGAGTCCTCAGTGAGCTTCAAAAGGTGAATTTTGGTGAAAGGTACACATTATTTTCCCCTTTCCAGATCTTCCTTTTGATTATTGTTTCTATCAAATTTTATTATTTTCCTTCATTTGAATTTTATATCTTGCATTTTGGAGTTTTTTTGATGGTTTTAATCTCTCTCCCCAAAGTGATATTTAGCTTATACCCCCTGTCCTTGCATAGAGACGAAATTTGTTGATTCATACCTTGATTTGACTCACCTTTTGGTTACAGTTAGTCATCTCATTGTTTGGATCTCATTTCCTTGAATGAAATTAGAGAAATAGGTCCTTTGTTATCAATTCATTATGGTGAATCCCCCTTTAACAACCAAAACTTATTTTTTGATGTTTCATTTTGGTGAACCTGAGTTTGATCATTGCATTTTCTAATTTTGAATTCTTCTTTCATCCTAGATTTAGATTTGGCATTCATTTGCATTTCCTTGCATTGAATTGAGTCTCATTCAGGGTGTCTAGTTTGTATTTAACTTTGCATTGCATCTATGGTTGTTAGGATTGCATATTTGCATTCTTTAAATCTGAAAATACAAAAAAAAGTCATCTTGCATATCATTTACATAGCATTACATCATATTCATTTGCATTTGAAAATTGAAACAAAATTTCATATAAAATTAGGCTTTCTAGGTTGTCATTTAGTCACATTTTGCATTTGCATTCACATAAAATTAAAATTGTAACTTGTTGTATCATATCAGAATCTGGAAACTACGGAAATTAACTCAAAAATATGTAAAAAACTTTTTAAAAACCCTCACATAGGACCCATTTGCCCTAGGGTGAATAAGTCCCTGATCAAGATCATTTCTTTATTTTTTGGGCATTAAAACATTCATTTATGCATTCCTATTTGTTATTTTCAATTTTCATGTTTGTAGAATTTATGTTTCTTCAATTTGGTCATATTTAGCTTAATTTGATAAAATTAGTGCATTGTGTGATTTCAAAATTGCATTTACAAGACAAAATTTTTAGGTTTTTGCATAGTGTGATAAGAAAATTACCTTATTTAGAATCTAAAAATTGTATTCACATATTGCATTCTAGGTCATTGCATTGCATTTTACCCTCTTTCCATTTTGGGTTGACATTGAGTTTGTGAAACTTGTATGATCTTTACAACTTGGTGTCCTATTAGCAATA
>VDFB02193867.1:636698316-636815060 GCA_007258455.2 Sequoia sempervirens
CAATTGGTTTTAGGAGGAAAGATGGAGGTTTGCAAAATTTATGTGATGCCCTAGGTTTGGTTTTACCTTGAAACAGTCAAGAAAATGATCATTTGTAAGCATTTATTTTGGTTTTTGAGTATTTTAGGTAAATAGAATGGATGTAAGGTGTGTATTGGGTTTTGGGGAGAATTTTTGAACTTGATAAAGGATTTAGGGGTGTTGGGGTGTGCCTTGACAAGTTGAAAGCTTCCTTGTACATGCCTAGTTAAGCCTTGTTTATGGCTTGTAAATCAATCTTTTGATACATTTGTTTTGGGTGTTTGATCCTGTGCTTTTGGGAACTTGTGGGGGATCTTGTTAGAAGTCTAAAACCTGATTTCATTTTCTGGTTAATGCCTTTAATAATTTTTTATTTTGACTGTCCTATTTGGCAATGTTGCAAGGTTGCATGGGCTTGTGTAAGAGTGATGAGAGAATGGGAGTTTTTGAGTGTAAAGTCAGGTTATTTGGTCTTGTTTTGACATTTTGAGAGTGTACATAGCATCCCCAAGTCCTTCAAACATGTCTGTTTGTGTGAGTTGAGTTGGGTGATCAAGTTTCTTGTTGGAAGGAATAGTGAAGTTGATATGCATTGAGGAGAATCTATTGGAAAGGTGCTAGTTTCTAATACTTTGCATCACTATAGATCAAATGCTTATTTCCATTTACACCAACAAAATGGACACAATACAAAACATTGTCAGTGTCTTAAACATCTTGTGCAAGACCTCATTGATTCTAATCGACTTCAAATTGGAGGTGTGAACGATCAAGATAATAATTATGTAGCTCCTCCTAACCAAAACTCACAAATATATTTCATTTATCAAAGCTAGTGAAACAAAGAATGATGTGATGAATGTTGACATGGATGATGAAAATACAAAAGATGAAAATGAGGACGAAATGGTTGAAGTACTGGCATTTATTGAAGCTAAACCCTGTAAGGGCCAAACCAAAATGCCTCTTGATATTGCTTTCTCACAAAAAGACATACTTAAACATGCACTCGATGGTCCTCTTTACATAGCTGGAAGAATCAATGACAAGCCTACTAATGGATATTAATTGATCATGCACCGGAGAACGGATCATTGAAGAAATTCTGTTTGTGCATGAACTCTATCAAGACATGTATGAAAGACCGAAAGCATGGATCAAAGTGCATAATGGTTTTTCTTTCCCTACGATGAGCTCAATAAGTCTCCCTCTAAATGTTGGTATGAAAATATTAAATGTCTCATTCACCATCATCTCGTCGTTTGAAAATTTTGATGTGAAGTTAGGCTATCCATGGCTTCACTCCATGAATGTCATCCCATTGGTTGTACATAAATGTTTGAAGTTTCCCTTTGGCAATGAGATCTTTACTGTGCACTATAGTGGCTTTAATCTTGTGTCTTCCCATGGGAACTTTTCATTGGATTTCTTTTGGCCTAAACCTATTGAACCTATTAGAACCCACAAAGACTTCTTTTTCAAAGCATACCAAAAGTTTAAGACAAAGCATATAGTAGAATTATCCCTTAGCAATATGCCTCAACCCATGATTGAGCCATCTATAGGCACTCAAAAAATTTCCTCACAATCATCCTATTTTTCATCTATTTAATTAATTCATTTAATACTTTCCTCTATTTTCATTAATTCATTTAAATCATTAACATATTATAAGCATTTATAAGCATTTATTCATTCATTTATATTATAAGCATTTATCCATCTACATAATCAATCATTTATCCATTTCATATTACTTTATTCACATTATTATTAAATTCTCCATTCATTCAATTCATTAAATCATTAAATCATTCAATCATTCAATCTTTATCCATTTACATATTTCATTAAATCATTTAAATACATAAATCCATTAAATCATCCATTAATTCATAAATCCAATTTATTATTAACTCTTAAACCTCCACCCTATCATAAATCTTCTTATTTATCTCTCTCATTTCAATCAATTTCATTTGATTAAACAATATCGGATAATTGTCAATTTCTTCACTTCACTCTTTTAATCCCACATCTCTCCCACAACATGAATCCACTGTGTGAGGATATCTATATAAACTCTCTCTTCTCACCAAAAAGAAAATTGAATTTTGATCATGCAATCCTTTCTTTCATTCATCATAGCTTCTTTTTGCACTTGTGCTTGTAAAAATCTAAGAGCACCAAATGCATAAATCGAGATCTTGATGATAGGAGAAAAATGGAGTTAGTTTTCTTTTGAATGCATGTGTTTTGGGTTTTGCATGGTTTACATTTTTGCATTTGTGTTCATTTAGAAAAGTTTCATTGATGTAATGTTGAAAATTTTGTGTATCTAGTTATAGTTTCAACTAGTTTTTCATTTTTAGCATATACATAATGGTGAACCCGAAGTGAAATTAGTCTAGATGGTTGCATGCTTATTTCAGAATTATTTTGCAACAATATTGCAGAAAAAATTGCATTTTCCCATTATGGTTTAACTGATATTCTACTGTATGGTTGAATATTTGGATAATAATATGAATTTGAAGCTAAGATTTTATCAATTTTTTTGTCTTTTCCATGCATTGTTGTGCAGTGGTTGTAAGAAATCTGGATGAGTATTTCCTCATAGTTTCTTCTACTCGTAAATTTGAAGCACACTCTTTCATTCATTAGAGGAGTCTACCATCGAGCTTCCTATCGTTTGACAACGTGCATGAATGTCTATTGGAATAATTTGAATATTATCCCCTATTCTAGAGCTCTTACACATCGTTAATATCATGATGCCATCATTGTTTACAATTCTGCAATTTGCATTAATTTTCAGTAACTAATTTGAATTAATTTTTTAGTATTAGTTTAGATTAATTTTTAGTAACTAATTTGTTAATTTAGATTAATCTTGGAAACTAATTTAGTTTAGATTAATTCTAGTTTTGATTAATTTAGACTAATTTTAGTTTGTTTTTTTTGGTTGATAATAGAGTTGATTTTTATTAATGAAAATTAAAAAATTTACATAGTTGTTCTCCTTACAACTTATTTTGTTTAAAATCCCATGTAACACTATAAAGCTTCACATCAAGAACCTTTAGCCCTATCATCTATCCATCCTACAATCCCTAGCAAGAATTACAAACAAATTCACTACATCAAACAGGGAGTCTCCATAAACAATTCTAACAAACTGACCTATAACCATTATACCCCTAAACAAAGACCTATTAATAGATCATAGGTTTGGGGCACAATCTGATCTTCCCTTGGTCTGATACTAGAGAACCATTGCAAACGTTTTCTTCATTGCTTTCTTTTCCTTCTTCCAATTGACAGTTTTCCAACTGTCCTCCACCCTTGCAGTCTCCTTCCATTCCAATTCTTTTTCGAGAGGGCTCCTCAAAACTCCGTTCAGGCTACTAGTTACTTGTGGATTTTGTCTGTCATCTTTCTCCTGTGACCTCATCACCCCTCTTTTCTCCCGACATTCTGGTGTTTTTTCCCCATTTTTTAAGTTCAAATCATTTTCACTTCCATTGGGAACAACATTATCTTTGTTCCCAACCAAGTTCCCTTCCTGTGTCGGGGCATCACTCATATGTTGTTGATCCTCCCTTCTAACATCATGCTCCAATGCCTTCCCTTCCTGCACTTGAGCCCCAGAAACCTGACCCTCTTCTTCCCTACTTTTCAAGAGAAGATTATCTTGCCTTTCCTCCTTTTTTCTACTGTGTAGTGCCAGGGAGCAGCATCCTTCCACCAAGAAGTAGATTTATTTGTTTTGTGTTTGGTACATTGTGTAGCCAAGTACCCTGTTTGAAAACAAAGTCTACACCTAAAGGGTACCCCTTCAAAATACAGAGGCTACACCCAACAACCTTTTGAAGTTTCTATCTGGATCTCTTCTGGAAGCTCCTTGGACACGTCCATTTTCACCAGAATCTGAGCAAAGTTTGAATGCAGCAGATTTGAAGAACCCTCGTCTACCATTAGGAAGCTTCCTAAGGAGTTCCCTATAGCCTCCAAGAATGAATCAAACCAAAATTACAAAGGAAGGTTTGAAAGTTTCACCTAGAGAGGAACCCTCTCAAATACTTCAGTGGTTGGGTTAAATGTTGGATGCCATTGCTTTAACAACAGAGTAAACTTTTATTCCCAATCCCAATGGTATTCACACATAATCTTATTTCTATCCTGCTCCTTTTCAAAAACCACAATAAAACAACATTATCCATGGGGTATATTTGAACATACCCTTCCAAAATAGGCTCCCAATGATTAGAGATCCACTGGTGAAGGTCAGTCAGGCTTGGCTAAAAACCCCTGAATCTCCCAATCAAGCCCAACCCAAAAAAAATGTTTTTGTTGAAATTCACTTCTTGATCCAACTCACTATCTAGCTCCATTGTGACTATTCTATTTGCAGGAATTGAAAAAGGGTCCCCTCCTCTCCTCCCTGCTAAGTTTTTTCCTATTTTCTTTGTATGGGAGGGTCATGTTTGACTCCTCCCATTCTCAAACATCTTGGACCCCTTTTCACATCCATCTCTCCTTGAGATGCATGCTTCAAGATGCCCATTTTTTTGTCCTTGTTGCAGAGGTAGGTCACCCCCATCCAAACCTAAGTCGTTGTCGCTTACACCTTTTGTCTTCTCTACGCACACTGCTTGAGCATTTTTACCAATCTTATCCTCGATACATCCTTCACTGCACCGAAAACCACTGTAAATGCCCTGAGATTCCTTCTCAAATACATTCAATCCAGGCAAAACCCCAGTCTCCACAGGAAACAATCGACCGTTGCTCTCCATGTTATTACTAATTTAGTTTAGATTAATTCTAGTTTTGATTAATTTAGACTAATTTTAGTTTGATTGATTTAGAATAATCTTAGAGATTAATTTAGTTTAGATTAATTCTAGTTTTGATTAATTTAGACTAATTTTAGTTTGATTAATTCAGATTAATCTTAGCAATTAATTTAGTTTAGATTAATTCTAGTTTTGATTAATTTAGACTAATTTTAGTTTGATTAACTTATATTAATCTTAGCAATTAATTTAGTTTAGATTAGTTCTAGTTTTTATTTATTTAGATTAATTTTAGTTTAAGTAATTTAGATTCATTTTAATTTAGACTAATTTTAGTTTAGAATTAATTTAATTTAGTTTAATTAATTTAATTTAGTTTAATTAATTTAGATTCACTTTGGGTTAGTTGGATTAATCTAGTTAGGTTTATATTAATGTCATTTTTGTTGTTAGTTTAATTTTGATTTAGTATCCAACCCATGTTGACTTGGCTTTTGTGCAAGTTCGCATGTCAAAGACTTAAAAAATAAAAATAAAAATAAAACTCTCATTTGTCGAAGAACATTGACTAAAACTACTAATCAGTGTGTTGCAAGCTCGATTGTCAAAGAATCTAATCTTGAAAAATTGTCTTCTTTTTTAGATTAGATCACATATGGATTTGTTGATCTAAAAAGAACTCGAGTGTTTGCTTTGACATCATAAGCAGGGTTAAAATTAATAAATGTTTTCCATGTCTTGTGGTTTGTATTTTTATCATTGAATGTGTATGCTCTTCTCTCACGCTAGTCGACGATCTTGAGAATCAAAAGCATTCCTTTTACATTTTGTATAACCACCCACACATTTCAATTTGGATTTAAAATGAACCCCATGCGAGTGTGAGGCAAAGGCATTTTGTATTCTCTCTACTTGCGCTTCGTGTGATTTGGGAGATCAAAAAAAATGTACTTCCTTGATTTTTTATACCTTTAGAGGGATTTCCACCCTACTTCGAAAGGTGGGAACAACCCAAGCAGTAAAAACCTAAATCCAAGCTCTTTCAAACCGCTATATAAAAAATGTGTTTATGACGAAAGTCATAAGCAACAGGTGTGGATGTGTCATACTGACAAGTGCCACCCCTAGTAGCCCCATGAGCTACATCAAAATCCTTTCTTAGGAAGGGACTGGGAGGCCTCTTGATTGAAATAATCTTGAGCTAATGTTGCCACATGTATGGCCACCTTGAACGAAATCCCTTACTAAGAACCAATTGTTTTAGTGACCAAAAACCTTTATACGCTCGTTGATCGCAGGAGTTCGGACTTATGAGGCCACCCCACATCTTCACTATTCATGTGTAGAGATATAAATTCCTCTTCAAGGAATGAGACTTGGTGTTCCCAAGAAGTGAGTGTCATGTAAGGGGGAGCCAGTGCCACCAAGTATCTAGCTATCTGCCTTGTTTAAGTGGTTGGAGCAATCCAAGTGGGGATATCAACCAATGGTTTCCTTGCCAACCTAGGGTTGTACAAAGTGTTTTCAAAGTGTTTTTCATTTCATATCAAGATCAAACTCAAAAAAATTGTGTTTTTTGTGTCTTGCGTGTGTGTGTTCAAAACAAATTTCAACCAAACATCACACCTAGGAATCTACAACATTTCAACCTTGTAAACCCCCCAACAAAAAAATTTCAACATTAAAAACATCCAAAATGAACCTATCATTTAACTCTCTTGGGGGCATCATCCTTCAAGTTCTGATCTTTCAATCCTTGCATTCTGCCTATTCCTTGCATATCGTCCACCCTTGCATATCCATCATTGGTCAAACAAGCCTTTAGCTAGCACTTAGGCTACTCTTCCTAGGTCTTGAAATCAGACCTTTGGCTATTAATCGCCCATATCACTTGAGGTTTATCATGCTTGAATAGGGAAACCAACCATCATCCTTGAGTAGGGTAATCTTCTTGGAGTTCATAATCTCCTACCTTATGATTCCCTCTCTTGATCATTTGTCCTTGTGTCTATCCATCAGGGCACAAGTAAATTCTTGCATCATAATTAGCTTTAAACCTAGAGTTTCCTTGAGCTTTTGCATTCTTACCATACCAAGCTTGTCATGTCATACCATACCATTCCCATATCTCATATTAGAATCATATCCATTTTCATTGCATCCTAATCTTAGGTCTCATACATTATACTTTCCTGGGTTGAAGATCAGAACAATCACCCATGACCCCTAGAACAAGAGGAAAAATGTTTCAAGAAGGGAAACCTTGGGGAAAAAAATTTGATGGGGAAGATTACATTAGTGTTACAACTAGTGAAACAAATGAAACTAATAATGAAGAAATAACCCAATCTCATATAAATGAAGCACTTAATGATCATAGATTCACTAAACTGCTTACATAGGTAGTCAAATGTAATCCACAACAATACTTCAAGGCCCTTGTTGATGATGGAATCAAACTACCTCCTAGTTTTGATATATCCTTACTCATGATGAGTGACATACATGAATCTAGTGAACCTAAGTGTACAAAAACAAATAATGAGGATAGAATCAAAGATCGCAGACCCTTTTATTTACAACCTGGTTACAAGAGATCTTCAAAGATGTCAAAACCTTCACCTACAAACAATCCTATTTTGGATGAGCTTAGAGCACTAAGACAAGAATTGGATACTCTCAAGAATAGTAAAACATCATCACACAAGTTCTCCATTGAAGATATATTTCCTTATCCTTTCAATCTGAGCATACCAATGCCACCTTTTCCTAGTCACTAAGACATACCAAAACATGATAAATATAAGGGAAAAGGAGATCCTAAAGACTGCTTAAGAGAATTTTATGCTACTACCTTGGAATTTGTAGTGGATGAGACATACCCTATGAGATTATTCCCTCGCAATTTGAGAGAAGCTATGGAATAGTTTTCACAATTACCGGGCCGACCATCAAATCTTTTCAAGAGCTAGCTGATAAATTTATCTCCAATTATAGTTTCAACTGCGAACTTAAAGTGACCATGAAAAACCTTTTTAACACCAAACAAAAATAAGGAGAATATTTTGTGTCATTTTTACAAAGATGGAAACATTTAACAAAACAATTACCTTATGAAATTCCAAACGAAGAATTGGTTGATCTCTTTTGTCAAATTTTGAACAAGGAAATTGGAAGGGAACTTCACCTCAAATGATTGGGCTCCTTTGATGAAGCCATAGAAATGGGATTTTGAATCGAACAAACTCTCATTGATGATGGAACTATTAAACTTAATAATGACAAAGATAAAAAAAATCAGGCTCAAGTAACAAGACACCTTTTTGGGTTAAGAAAAAGAATTTGGTCAATGAGGAAGTTATTGATGCAAAAACAACTAAAATATCATCACCTATTTGCAACCTTAAAGGTTCCTCTTTGGAAAAAGGAAAATAAAAACAAAGAAGCTTGGACTCTAAATGAAATTTTACACCATTGGGACAATCGCTTGAATCTGCATTAAAAGAACTCCTTGAAAATAATCTTATAATGCTACCTGAGATGAAAGAATATAATCCACAAGTCAAACCCCCATGGTGGAATGAGGATCACTTTTAGACACAAAGGACATAAGACTAGTAGTTGCAATAAACTTTGACATTTGATACAAGACCTTATTGATGATAGTAAGATAGTAGTTGATGGACACACTCCTTATGGTAACTCTAATTGTGAGATGTTTAAAACCCCTTTCCCTAAGCATGAAAAGGATAAAGGAAAGGCCCTTGAATCTGGTGATGGTGTAAAATATACTACTGCTAAGTATGATTATATCATAAATAACATCAGTGAGGTTGATAATCATGTAAACACTTTCATTATAAAAGGAAAAGAACTTGATTACAATGTTACTACTCGTAGAGGCACAGTTACCCTTATGGGTCCTAACTCAAAACTCGATGCACCAACTTCATGATACAACCTCATAGATCATTTAGGTAAAACGCCCGAGTAAATTTCCGTACTTGAGCTGCTATGCCTATCTCCTGAGCATAAAGTTATCCTAATCTCCTGAGCATAAAGTTATCCTAGATAAAGTGCTTGCTACTACTACAGTGCCTACAGACCTACATGTAGATCAATTCCAATCCATGGTGGGACACATCACCTCTCCTCACACTCTCACTTTTATTAAGAACGATGATTCCATCTGACAACCACATAGCACACCTTTACACATTGAAGTCCTTGTCCATTAAGTTAAGATCAAGCAAGTTCTAATAGATGGAGGAGAAGGTCTTAATATTTTTACTCAAAAATTGGTCACATAATTAGGGTTCTCTAAAAATGTAGTTGATCCAAAGAAAAATATTACCATAAAGGAAAATGATGAAGAGGAATGCTCATCTAAAGGTTCGGTTACTCTACCAATCAGGGTTGGGCCTGTGGTAAAGGATGTAGTTTTCCAAGTTCTTGATCTCCCTCTGATCCGGGGGACAATTTTTTAGTGAAAATTGAAGTGTTCCCAATACTCCAGATTTCAACTTAATCAGAAAGAGAACGTCGTCCTGATTCCAACGCAACTTGAATGGGGCAAAAAGGACTCCGTTTGTGCAAGTTACGGCCAGTCAAACTTCCAGTCAAACTGGCTTCAGGGGTGTCTAGAAGGCGGAAAAAATAATCATCTTAGAAATTGATGGAACCAGCATCATCGTGAAGAGCTCGTCGAGACGATTCCGACGACATTCGTTTCGTCGAAATCCGACGTCGTATGCTCAAGATACAGGTGGTCAAACTTTTGAGTTGACTTTTGAGCTGACTGTACGGATGATGACATCAGAAAATCGTCTGTACCGTACGGACTCCACATGGATGAATTCTGGCATGACATGTGGCACCCAGTCAGTGACACGTCGGCGGCAGAGTTAGTAGCTTAGTCAACATCTCGGGCAAACAGGAGCTCGACACATCATCAGCCTCGTCAGCATTTCCAGCGAACAGTAGGTCGACACGTGTCCCTTTGGCAGCAATGAAGTTCATTGGTTTGTTTTTAACAAAAATGCTTATTCGGGTTTGAACCTGCGATCTCCCCGCAGACAGTTAGCTGGCTCGCCGTTGCCCTCGCGGTCGGCGCGTTCACTAATATTGGATGGCTGTTTATTTTGTTGTTTAAAACTACGCGTATTCGTGGTAAAGCGTGGCCGGCGGGGTTGGAACTGCCGACCACGCCTTTACCAAAGGAACTAACGACCGGTACACCATGCGATGTGCCTTAAAATTATATGGACACAATTTTCTTTTGTTAAGGTTCTGTTAGCTGAACTATAACAAAATGGCATTTTAAGCCAAAACAAACAAGATACACCTTAACCACCTGAACAAGAAGATTGCAGAGGACAAAATTGTCAGGGTACGAGTTGTTTGGGGAAGTTATGTCATTAATTTGATGGTTAAGCCATATTAGGCATATTTCATGTATAAAAAGAGGGGTAAAGATGAGATTTCCCAAGTCCAGGTGGTGAGAACAAGAGAATGCTCAGGAGATGATTGTAATTGTTCCTGTACGTCGAAGTTATGCTGTGATATCGATGTGCTTGAAGGGAATGATGCTGTCGCAATTGTAACTAATTTTGGAGTATAATCGGATCCGTCACTCCATTGGAGAGGGGCCCGGAGACGTAGTCCTTAGGGACGAACTTCGTTATCAATTGTGTTTGTCTCCTCTTATCTTCTCTCTTTCTTTTCAGTTCATTATCTTGGCATTTATATTATGTTAATTTGTTCATTTAAGCATTGTATTAAGTGATCATTTACGTTAAGCATTCTATAAGCAATTGTCCTAGATCCTAAATAGATCAAGTTGGTATCAGAGCTTTGTGTGTGGCTAGTATTGCAGAATTTGAATGCTAACAAGATCCAGGTTGCAACGAGGTGAAGGAGAACTTGAAGAATATAATCCAGAGATTGGAAGATGAAGAGCTAATCAACCGTCGCAGATGGAAGCGAAAGAAGGTGGACAAAGTTCAGAGCTCAGTGACAAGGATTTCCAAAAGCTCTTTCTTGACATGAAGGCGATGGTGGACGAACTTTATGCAGAAAAGAAGAAGCGTGAAAAGGGAGGTTCTTCAAAGCACAAGAAGCAGGAAGATCAGAAAGACACAGAGGAGAAAGCTCTAGAAACTCCTTCTCCTCCATCTTCTCCCTCTTCTTCTCCTCCCCCTTCTCCTCCTTCTCCTTCTCCTTCTTCTAATGTAAATCCATTTAAGAGCAAGTCTAAGCCTGTAATTAAGCTTGATGTAAAATTTGAGTTACCTAAATACTGTGGGGAGTTAAATGCTGAGAAGTTAGACGATTGGGTCCAACAAGTAGAAGTATACTGTAGGATTCAAGGCCTAGTAGAAGATGCTTCTAGGATTCAATTAGCAACTCTCCAGTTGGGAGGTACAGCTCTCACCTGGTGGGAGAGTAAGACTTGGGAAGAAATTGCTCACCATGGTTAAGTTAATATGTCTTGGATGGAGTTTGTTGCTGCCCTTAGGAAACAATTCTATCCTTTAGGTTACATGCAACAGTTAACCATAAATTGGCAAACCTTTAGGCAAAGTAAGGGGCAGTCTGTCCAGGAATATACTCATGAGTTTAGAAAATGGGCCATTGCTCTAAATGTTCCCTTGTATACCCAAGACACATTACTTAAGTACATAGGTGGTTTGCATTCTTACCTTAGGCACACTATTTTGATGTTGAGTCCCAACAATCTAGATGAGGTGTCTGTTCAAGCTACTCATATAGAGTCAAGGGGTAAGAATACTTTTAGTGATAACTTTTCCAAGAAGCCATCTAAGTTCGAGGGTAAGTCTAAAGGGAAAGAAAAAGACAAAGATAAAGGCAAAGGGAAGAAGACAGCTACAACTAAGAAAGAGGGTGAGAAACCCACATGCTCCCATTGCAAGAAAGAGGGGCATGATGATTCAAGATGTTGGAAGCTTCATCCTGAATTGAGGCCGAAAAGATATGGAGGTAATAAAGGCAAGCAGAAGACTACTACAGTGATTCAACAGGATCTTGGTTCTGACTCCGGAGATGAGACAAAGATTGTTGCTACCGGAATCCAAGGTAAAGGGAAAGGTATATCTCTCTCTTCTGATGCAAGTTTTTCTAATGTCAGTGCAAGTACAAGTAAAGAATATTCTCCTAAGGTTGATAAGCAAGGAAATGAATTGTTTCACATTCGTGTTGTAACAAAACACACTAAGGTTGATACTTTGTTTGATACGGGTTCACAAGTCAACTTAATATCTAAAGAAGTTGTAAAGAAACTTAATTTGGCTACAACACCTCATCCGAAACCATATCCACTCAGATGGGTTTGCAATGATGCTCAACTACAAGTAACTAAACAATGTAAATTGAGATTTGCTATCACTGCAAACTTTGTAGATGAGGTAGAAGTAGATGTGGTCCCTTTGGATATTTGTGGGCTTGTGTTGGGAAGTCCTTATCTTTATGACAGAAAAGCAATCTTTTATAGGGGGGAGAATAAGTTTCATCTTTTTAAAGATGGGGTAGAATACATTGTACGGGCACATAAGGTGAAGACTAATCTTACACTAGTTGATGTTGGTCAAATGAAGAGGTTGGTCAACTCAAGTAAGAATTTTGTATTAATGCTTGTAAAAGCCAAAGAAGATGATAAATCTGAGGCATTCAAGGGGTGTGACCCAAAACATAAAACTGAAATGGTCAAAATTATTTCCACTTATGATGACATGTTTCAGGAACCGAAAGGGTTACCACCCAAGAGAGAGATACAACATGAAATCCAGTTACAGCAGGATGTGCCACTTCCTAATATCGGCATGTACCGTTTATCAGTTATGCAGAATGAGGAAATCAAAAAGCAGGTTCAAGAGTTGGTGGAAAAAGGAGTAATTCGTCCTAGTACTTCTCCTTGTGGTTCTCCAATTGTCTTGGTTCCAAAGAAAGATGGAACTTGGAGGATGTGCATCGACTATCGCGCCTTGAACAAGATAACGGTAAAGAACAGGTATCCTCTTCCCAGAATAGATGATTTACTTGATCAGTTAAAACATGCATTTATTTCACTAAGTTAGATTTGCGAAGTGGTTATCATCAGATAAGAATTGCAGAAGATGATATTTGGAAGACTGCATTTAAGACAAAACAGGGACTATTTGAGTGGTTGGTTATGCCTTTTGGGCTTTGTAATGCACCAGCTACCTTTATGAGAGTCATGAATGATGTCTTTCGTCCTTTTATTGATGATTTTGTCATAGTCTATTTAGATGATATCCTTGTATTCAGTCGAACTTGGGAAGATCATGTAAGTCATGTAAAGAAAGTCTTTGATGTATTGAGAAAAGAAAAATTGTATGTAAAGATGTCTAAATGTGAATTTGCTAAGACATCCTTAGTGTACTTAGGCTATGTCGTAGGGGGTGGTCAATTGAAAGTAGACCCTACGAAGGTTGAAGCTATTGTAAAACGGCCTAAGTCAAGTACAGTCACAGAGGTCAGAAGTTTCCTAGGTGCAGTTCAGTACTGGAGAAAGTTTATTGCAAATTTTTCTTATATAGCATCACCATTACATGCATTAACCAGTACAAGAGCAACTTTTTAGTGGGGAGGTCCACAATAGAAGGCTTTCGACACTTTGAAGGGAAAGTTGAGCACCGCACCAATTTTGGCCTTACCAGATCTACATCAACCATTTGAGATCGAGACAGATGCGAGTGGGTTTGCCATGGGAGCAGTACTCATGCAAGGAGGTAAACCAGTTTGCTACCACTCTGAAACTTTTTCAGGAGCAGTAAGTAACTATCCCACTTATGATAAAGAACTCTATGCTTTAGTTCAGAGTGTTAAAAAATGGAAACATTACATAATGGGGAAAGAAACTGTAATCCACACTGATCACCAGCCACTTCAGTATTTGCACTCACAAACTAAACTGCAACAAAGTAGGCACTTTCGGTGGATGGGTTTTCTACAACAGTTTCATTTGGTTATTAAGTATAAGAAAGGTACCCATAACAAAGTAGCAGACATGCTCTCTAGACCTCCTATGATGAATGCTTTGATAATCCTTCAGAATAGTTCTATGGTTCATGAGAGTTTTCAGGAACAATATGCTAATGATGAGAACTTTAAGGATATCTATACTGCTTAAATGAAAGGTAAACATGTAGAAGAGAAAGAATATTATGTGCAGAATAAACTGTTATATCACTTGGGTAAATTATGTGTTCCAAAAGATGAACAAGCACAGGTTATCAAAGAGGCACATACCTCATTGATTGCAGGACACTTTGGGGGAAACAAAACATTGACTCAGCTGCAGAAATATTGTTATTGGCCTCGTATGCAAGAAACTGTAACTAAGTATATTAGAGGTTGTGTTATGTGTGCAACTAGTAAGCCTAGTAACAGGAAGTTGGGTTTGTACACACCTCTACCTGTACCTTCTCATCCATGGGAAAGTGTGTCAATGGACTTTGTTGGGGGGTTACCCATGTCTAGGAAGGGACATGATTATTTGTATGTAGTAGTTGATTGGTTCAGTAAAATGTGTATTTTGATGCCATGTAAAAAGCAAGTCACTGCTGAACTGACAGCTCATATGTACTTTCAATTTGTATGGGTTCATTTTGGGTTGCCTACTTCTATTGTATCGGATCGAGATTCTCGATTCTTGGGGAAATTTTGGTCAGCTTTGTGGGGACTCATGGACACCAGACTAAAGAAGAGTATGGCCTTCCATCCGCAGACCGACAGGCAGACAGAGGTTGTAAATAGGACAGTTGTGCATCTACTCAGAGGGTATTGCAGTAAGCATCCTAAGTTGTGGGATGAGAGTCTTCATTATGTGCAGCATGCCTACAACCATGCAGCACACTCTTCTACTAAGAGGTCTCCTTTTGAGACATGCTTTGGTTATGTGCCTAAGACACCGATGGATTTTGCTTTTGGGAAAGATGATGTTGAAGATGGACGCCATGATGTAGAGAAGGCTTTGAAGTTCATCCAGAAAGTCCAAGCAATTCATCAGGCAGTGGAAGCACGGTTGGAACAGAGCCAAGCAAAATACAAGGTTCGCCATGACAAGCATCGCACTGATCATCATTTTCAGGTTGGAGACAGAGTTTGGTTACATATCAGCAAGGAAAGGATGCAAGGTGAAGGTAAAAAGCTTAAGCCAATTAGGTATGGTCCTTTTGAGATCCTTGAGAAGATTGGTACCAATGCCTTCCGCCTCAATCTTCCTCCATACATGCATATTTACTCGGTTGTCAATGTTGAGAATTTGAAACTGTATGAGCCTCCAATGATCCTAGATGAAGTCACAGACATTCAAGTTCCATCAGTTGATGACCTTTCTCTAGAGTACATGTCAGAGTTGCCAGAAGATGTTATTCTCGACAGGAATGTTAGAACTTCACGAAGAGGAGATGTTGAGTACCTCAGAGTGGGCTTGAAGGGGATGCATCCAAGCAAAGCAAGATGGATGGAGATTGGTAAAGTGAGGGAACTTTACCCTCACTTACTTTCCAAGTAATCAAGCTTTCGGAGGTCCTAAAGCTCTCCAGTGGGGAGGCCTGATCCGGGGGACAATTTTTCAGTGAAAATTGAACTATTCCCAATACTCCAGATTTCAACATCATCAGAAAGAGAACGTCGTCCTGATTCCAACACAACTTGAACAGGGCGAAAAGGACTCCGTTTGTGCAAGTTACGGCCAATCAAACTTCCAGTCAAACTGGCTTCAGGGGCGTCCAGAAGGCGGAAAAAATAATCATCTCAGAAATTGACGAAACTAGCATCATCGCGAAGAGCTCGTCGAGATGATTTCGACGACGTTCGTTTCGTCGAAATCTGACGTCGTATGCTCAAGATACAGGTGGTCAAACTTTCGAGTTGACTTTTGAGCTGACTATACAGATGATGACGTCAGCAAATCGTCTGTACTGTACGGACTCCACATGGATGAATTCTGGCATGACACGTGGCACCTAGTCAGCGACACGTCGGCGGCAGAGTCAGTAGCTTAGTCAGCATCTCGGGCGAACAGGAGCTCGACACGTCATCAGCCTCGTCAGCATTTCCAGCGAACAGTAGGTCGACACGTGTCCCTTTGGCAGCGATGAAGTTCATTGGTTTGTTTTTAACAAAAATGCTTATTCGGGTTTGAACCCGGGATCTCCCCGCAGACAGTTAGCTGGCTCGCCGACCCGCGGTCGGCGCGTTCACTAATATTGGATGGCTGTTTATTTTGTTGTTTAAAACTACGCGTATTCATGGTAAAGCGTGGCCGGAGGGGTTGGAACCGCCGACCACGCCTTTACCAAAGGAACTAACGACCAGTACACCATGCGATGTGCCTTAAAATTATATGGACACAGTTTTCTTTTGTTAAGGTTCTGTTAGCCGAACTATAACAAAATGGCATTTTAAGCCAAAACAAACAAGATACACCTTAACCACCCAAACAAGAAGATTGCAGAGGACAAAATTGTCAGGGTACGAGTTGTTTGGGGAAGTTATGTCATTAATTTGATGGTTAAGCCATATTAGGCATATTTCATGTATAAAAAGAGGGGTAAAGATGAGATTTCCCAAGTCCAGGTGGTGAGAACGAGAGAATGCTCAGGAGATGATTGTAATTGTTCCTGTACGTTGAAGTTATGTTGTGATATCGATGTGCTTGAAGGGAATGATGCTGTCACAATTGTAACTAATTTTGGAGTATAATCGGATCGGTCACTCCGTTGGAGAGGGGCTCGGAGACGTAGTCCTTAGGGACGAACTTCGTTATCAATTGTGTTTGTCTCCTCTTATCTTCTCTCTTTCTTTTCAGTTCATTATCTTGGCATTTATATTATGTTAATTTGTTCATTTAAGCATTGTATTAAGTGATCATTTACGTTAAGCATTCTATAAGCAATTGTCCTAGATCCTAAATAGATCACCCTCTGACCTATAACATCCTACTTGGAAGACCTTGGATTTATGCAATGCAAGAAATACCTTCTACATACCATCAGTGCATTAAATTCCCACACAGAGGTGTCGAAATCACAATACAAGGAGATCCAAACCCTTTCATTTTTTCCCATAATGTAAGCCCTAAAACTGAAATCATAATCCCTAGCAATCGTAAAGCACCTCCTTCTCAAGCATATTTTGATCCTGATTTTTTAAAAGAATCCACTTCATTTACCACACCATCAAACCCCAAGGTCCAAATCCATGATATGGGATGTGGAGAATTTCATATGGATAATTTATCAACAAAAGAGAATACTAATGTCATCGAGAAGGGTCAGACTTCCAACAATGATGTCAAGATAGCTGTAGAAGGAACACAAAAAGATGGTCATGCTTGGATTGAAACCTTTTGGGATCTTGATGATACACCTACCTTTGCCATATCTACTTACACTCAAGCTTTTCATATCTATGATAACCCCTATTTCACTAGGACATCTATGATAACACACTCTTTGATCATGACCACGCTGAGGATATCCAATCATCATCCTTCCATCCCACCTACCTTGGGATAGGATATGAATCTCCTATTGTCGCCTCTACTAATCCATCTTTCCAAGTCATTAAGGATGTGCAAGCTTCCTTTGACATTAGCAGTACCGAAAAGCATAGTCCCAAAGACTTTGTTGATGGCATCGCCACTCCCATTCATCCACTAAACATTCATGTCACTTCACCTATTTCATCCACCTCACTCATATCCACTCACATCATATACATGGATCAACAAGTTATATCTCAATAGAAGAATAAAGGCAAAGCTCTGATGAATGAGCTATCTTTAAAAGGAGATCAAGAATCAAGAGACATAATGAAAATACAAGAAGATCAAGACAAGTCCCTTAGCCAAAATAAAAATCTATTGGACAAATAAAACATGAAAGAATATCAAGACAAGTCCCCTAGCTAAAATAAAAAGCTATCGGATGAATCAAAAATAAAAGTAAAAAGTGAAAGCAAGAAAAATCGATCTCCAAGTATGCCTCTCCATAAAAAATCACTGGGGGCATCTATCAAGGAAAAAATTCAAAAAAAAGAGCTTGTTGATCCAAGGTCTCCATCCACATAATTCTCACTCATACCATATATTCCATTCCATCCATCCATATTCACATATCCATCATATCCCTCCATTGGTGATGTTTTTCAATGGACCTTTGACGATGACCCTTTCACGTACTCTAGTTCATCGGTTGCCCAAGCTCCTTTTCATCTAAAGCCTGATGGCCCACGTAGTGTGCACATTGGGGATCATACCATAGCCTCTTTCATACACCACATCTATCGTCTGTCATATTTTCCACTTGTACTTGTCATCCAGATCAGGTTCTTTCATCCAACATGGTCATTCAAGCATGATCAGGGCATTGTCAAGGTAGTCTATGGATCTGGCACTTATCAATTTTATACCTAGCTTCAGAGCTCCAGGCTAAAACCTTAAAAAAATACAAAAATCCTAAAAAAATAGAAAAAAATCCTAAAAGAATGAAAAAAGTAAAGAGAAATCAATTCGTTCAATGGTGAAAACCATTTCAGTGGCACCTTGAGCAAGTACCATGGTGAAAACTGAGAAATCGGCACCATGCATAGAGGATTCGTTCCTCTTTCCTTTAGAGCTCCACTTGATCTTTCCATCCCATTTCCATTCACCCTCCACTTCATAATGACCTTTTCACATTCACCATGGCTTATGATTTTTTAGACATTCCCCTCGCTTGCTCACTTCGCTTCACCAGGCATACTAAGTTGGTCCTATCCCTCACTGGGGCATTTCCTTGACCTTAGCTATGGGTTGGGATACTCATTATCTCACGGTCAAAGAAACTACCCTCTTTGTCTGTCTCCTCGCTGGAAATTTGTCTTGTTCCATCATAAAACTTCAAGAAAATCCAAAAAAAATCAAATATTCCAAAAAAATCAAATATACTAAAAATAAAAATAAAAAGTCAAATATTCTCAAATTCCAAAAAAATCAAATATTCCAAAAAATACAAAGAAATCAAATACTCTAAAAATCCAAAAAAAACAAATATTCCCAAAATCCAAAAATCAAATATTTCAAAAATCCAAAAAATTAAATATTTTGAAAATCCAAAAAATAAAATATTCTCAAAGTCCAAAAACAAATATTTTGAAAATCCAAAAAATTGAATATCCCTAAAATCCAAAAAAAAAAAATCCAAAAAAAAATCAAATATTCTAAAATCCAAAAATTAAATATTCCTAAAATCCAAAAATCAAATATTCCTAAAATCCAAAATCAAATATTCCTAAAAAAAAAATCAAATATTCTAAAAAATCCAAAAAATGTGACACTTTTAGATTGCCACACAACTTTGAACTTCAACAAAATTAAATAACACCACAATTGGCAATCAAATGGACATTGAAACATACCTATCAATCCCCCTTTCAAATCAAACCAAACGCATAAACTATAATAAGAATCAGTTCTACATTGAAGCATGATGCCTATTTGTTTGTCGATCTTTGATTATTTTACGATTTTTTATCTTGGGTGGCATGTCTTTTAGCTTCTCGAGGATTTCTTGTACTAGATAGGTGAGAATGCAGCATGTTCACTCATTTTTTGTCTATGGATTGTTTCTTATTCACAATATGACTCGTCTTAAGACATGGTTGTCTAAAATCATCAAGGACCTATGAGTCTAGTGTGGATGAGAGCATTCCTTGTCTGATAGTGTCCTCCATGCAATAAGTATTCAGGTCATCTAAGGTCCTTATACCTAGATGCTTATACTTCACTACTAAATAAAAATGCAAACAGTATTTAGGTCTCTAGACGTTCATGTTATCTAGACGCTTATACTAATTTGTGACATAATAAGCTTTATGATGATAAAGCACTATGTAAAGCACAAGAAGCTTCATCACTGCCATTTCCTTCATATCTCTTTTTCATCCATCATTTCTTCCATCATCCATCTCCTTCATCATTTCATTTTCTTTATACTCCTTATCTCAAAGGGTAATTAATTAGTTTATCCAACTGATATTGGATTTTTAATCCAAATATCAAATCAATCAACTTGCTTTTTAGCATGGGACTCCAATGCTCCATGATCACTCTTGTTTTGTGCTAGTATCAATCTTAATCAACTTAATCAGCTTATCAACCTGGCTATACCGCGCATTTCCATCAATTGTTTAGTTATGCCTACTAGTTGTGCATTTCCATCAAATGTACATCTTCGCTTATTAGTTGTGCATTTCCATCAAATGTACATCTTCGCTTATTAGTTGTGCATTTCCATCAAATGTGTATCTCTGCTTAATCACTTGTGCAATATGAATTATCAAAATTTTCTTTGTGATCTATCGAGAGATTAATCTTATCACAACTTGTTCGATCAATCTCTTGAGGGGGCATATCATCCTTATCATCATCCTTACCAGGATGTCCCTCAGGCATGTATTAGTTAATCAATTCTTTTTCAATGAAACAACGCGATAGGCTACATTGTCTCAAAGAGGGGCAAAATGTAGACACTCAAATTTTTTCCTCACAATCGTCCTATTTTTTATCTATTAATTAAATGGATATTATCATCTATTTAATTAATTCATTTAATACTTTCCTCTATTTTCATTAATTCATTTAAATCATTAACATATTATAAGAATTTATAAGCATTTATTCATTTCTTTATATTATAAGCATTTATCCATTTCATATTACTCTATTCACATTATTATTAAATTATATGTACATTCAATTCATTAAATCATTAAATCATTTAATCTTTATCCATTTACATATTTCATTAAATCATTTAAATACATAAATCCATTAAATCATCCATTAATTCGCAAATCTACTTTATTGGAAAATTCTAAACCTCCACCCTATCATAAATCTTCATATTTATCTCTCATTTCAATCAATTTCATTTGATTAAACAATATGGGATAATTGTCAATTTCTCCACTTCACTCTTTTAATCCCACATCTCTCCCACAACATGAATCCACTATGTGAGGACATCTATATAAACCCTCTCTTCTCACCAAAAAGAACATTGAATTTTGATCATACAATCCTTTCTTTCATTCATCATAGCTTCTTGTTGCACTTGTGCTTGTAAAAATATGAGAGCACCAAATGCATAAATTAAGATCTTGATGATAGAGGACAATGGAGTTGGTTTTGAATGCATGTGTTTTGGGTTTTGCATGGTTTACATTTTTGCATTTGTGTTCATTTAGAAAAGCTTCATTGATGTAAGATTGAAAATGTTCTGAATCTGTTTATAGTTTCAATTAGTTTTTCATTTTCAGCATATACACCACCTATTCTTGACAAAACCACGATTGAACCAAAAGCCCTTACAAATATCCAAGAGCAGCCTATGACAAATCCTCCTACAATTTCCTATAAGAGACCACAAGACAATCAAAACAATCCCGTTGTGCCTCCTAAAGTTAGACAAGTTTACAAAGCTAAAGAGAAAGTGGTTGAACAACCTCCCATGGTTCCTTTCATTCCTCCCCTAAGGGAAGAAAAGAAACCTATATTTGACAAACCCATTCCTACACATTCCCAAATTGAAAAAAAAATGAAAAGAAATCAAAATGCTAGAGAGCGTAAGCCTAGATGTCGTGCTATTGCTCATATGTTACAAACTAAAGAAGAAAAGAGTAACATAGAAAATCGAAATCTAAACTTACCCTAAGAAATGCATGATGATTCTACACCTTCACTGCAACATAAACAAGAACCTTCCAGAGACATTATCATTCGACCTCCTGTTGTGATTAATTTAGATGATGATATTGATATTGCAAAGATTGATGAACAAGTGCATAATGAGTTGAATTCATTGTTCTCCTCTTCCATGATCTTAAATGACAATTCTACTAATAGCAATGTTGAACTTGGTGTGTGTCCTAGTTCAGCACTTGATGTTGTCCCTTTGGCTAGTTTCCTGCCTTCCGTAGATATTGATCGATATTGGGATGCGGTGACCTACTATAGGTTGACTCGCATGTGTCATAGTAGTCTTTTGCTTTGTTTTCTTTTTCATGTTTCTTTATGTGATTGCATGTGCATAATGTGATCCCCCGTAATGTTTCATTTGATGTATTTCTCTCTTTTTATGCATTCCTCTATTTTTACCTATATTCTTCTCTATGGCGTAAAGATTTTACCTTTTTCACTTGTCTTGTGTTTTCCTTTTGGGGATGACACAAGGCATCGAGACATTTAGGTATCTTCCATGTTGACCCAAATGCTTTTTCTTTTTTTTTCACTCTTTATGTGTCATTCTTCTCGTTCTATGAGTATTGGGAATGATGATGTTTCCAAGCTTTATAACAACATTGTAGAAAATATATATTGACCCCGAATCCATAGATCCCTTATGTATTTTTGGGGGAAACCCCTCCCTCCTTTTCATGTCGTAGCTTCATTTCAGAAATATATGACTTGGCATAGGGCTTTCTGAGGAAGATCTCATGTCTTAGGATTGAACATTGGCTACTTTAAAGCAATTTCTCACAACAATGGTGTTAGCAGCCACTTTAAAGTGGGGGAATACATTGATAATACATTTTGACATTTTTCATGTTTCATGGTGTGATTTTATTATTTCTTGTGATGTGTCCTTTTCTTGGTGGTTTCATTGGGTTTGATGTCCTCCAAGAGTGCAATATTTCATGACTTTCCACTTAGTGGTAATAAGATGCACTACATTCCCTAAGTTGTGAATCTTTTACTCTTGACTTGTCCTCTCTTGGATACATTAGGCATGATGTTCCCTAAGAAGAAGGCCTTACATGAACTAAGCAAATTCTTGTTGAAAAAAAACTTTACCAACATTATTGTTCATAAGTGTTTAGCATAATGCAGCTTGCTAACCTTGTGAATCTCGAACCCTAAATTCAAGGCCACCTAGTATATTAACACACTTTGTTTACTTGTAGATCATTGCCTTGTTCATAGATGCTTAGCATAGCATAGATTGTTAAGCCCTACGGAGCTCTAAACCCAATTCAAGGCCACCTAGCATAACACACCTTGCTTGCTTGTGGAGCCTTTCCTTATTCATGGGTGCTTAGCATAATGCAGCTTGTTAAGCATTGTGGAGCACAAATCTTGTCTTGTGGTGCCTTATTGAAGTTGTCAGGAGGATAGCTTTGATATGGTATGGGAGCCTAATATGATTCTCTCATTTTCCACCCTTTGGGAGACTCACCAAGTGGACAACCTGAAGTTTTGCTACCTCAAAGTGAGCACAAAATGGAGTCTTAGATGTGTTCCTCACCAATCGGATAGTCTAGGCTTGATCTTCCTAGCGTTTGATGTTTTATGATTGTGTATATTTGTCATTGTTGCATACATAAGTGTATTGAATGTCTAATTTAGTGTGAGTTTGACATGGGGTCATCCTCTCACTAAAGTGGGGGAAAAATATAGTGTAGGAAAAGTATCCCTTTTTCACACTTAATTTAGGAATAATTATTAATAATGAACCTAAAATATTCCTCAATTTAGTATTATAATATGTTTTACACATTCACATTAAGTTTAGGGCCCTTTTAAATGAAATGGATTTAATTGTGCCTTGTTTTTTATGTTTTAAGGTGTACCTTTACACTTTCACGTTAATCTAGGGATTTATTAATTAATTGAGGTTAATTATGCCTTAATTGGCCCCTTTAATTCAAATCCAAGCCTAATTAATTACATCTTATGAGGGATAAAACCCGACATTCATAAATTCCATAACATGTAATGTTTAACATTGAGCAATGTGTGTCCTAGGTAAGTGGCCTAAGACCCATTCTCCATAGAGTGAATGGGTCCTCATTTAGACCTAGGACCCCCCTTTAAAATATATTTTTGGCAATATTTTAATGATTTTGAATCCACAATTCAATGTCTGCTTGTGATATTTGAATTTCAGGAATTAATGTTAAGATATTTATACATAAGAGGTCATTTTACTATGTTTCATCTAAGCAATTTTCATGAGTATTATTAGAGCATCCAAGATCATTTTCAAGGCATTCAAGGGTAGAATTATTGAAGATTATTACAGCAATCAAGATTCCTTTCATCATGTTAAGGTCATATTGCATCATGCATGTTGTTTGAACTAATGTGATGATGTAGTGTTTAAGATCTATTCAAGTATTCAAGGAATTATTTCAAGACAAGTTTCATGATCAAGATCCACATCCATTGAGGCCAATTCATGCAAGTTGCAAATCTACAATCCAAGGTTTTATCTAAGGTTTGGTGAGTAGTAATATAGTTTTGTTCATTCATCATTCCTTCATGATTCATTATTTTATTTCAAGGTTTAATTACCAAAACGAGGTTTGACTAAGGCAAACCCCCATTCACCTAACAAACAATATTTTTCTTTTTGATGTGTGAATGCAGATTTTAGGTGAAAGATCCTTTGAAGAGAAAAATTGAAGAAAGTTGCAAAGTTGTCAAACTTGAAAGAAAATTTGTCATTCCACAAAAACTCTTCTACAAAATTTATTTCCAGTTGTCTGATAGTGAAAATCAAGAATCTGGGAGTGCAAACACAACAAAAGAGAACCCAAAAACAAATTTTAGAGAACCATAGCCAGACCCATTCACCATAGGGAAAATGAGTCCTCAATGAGCTTCAAAAGGTGACTTTTGGTGAAAGGTACACATTATTTTCCTCTTTCCAGATCTTCCTTCTAAGTGTTTTTTTTGTCATATTTTATTACTATCTGAAGAGCCTAGTTTTTGGTCTAGTTTTGGGTAGAATCTATAGTCAATTTGCTCATAGATGTCATGGAATTTAATGCTTAAGTGTTGGTATTGGCATAATATTTCCCTCAAACCATTGACATTTGATATTATCCTATCTCTGAAAGCTTTAATGATATTTGGCATAATATGTGGGTTATCTATATTGATTTTGCATGTGATTAATGAATGTTTCTTAGAGTGGTTATAGATGTGCAGTTATTATGCATACTAACCTTGACATGCAGATTTAATACGCCAAGTTGAGAAAGATACCACCAGTTGGGCATGCACCATAACGTCCAGCTGAGAAATCGCTCCAAGTCAAAGGAAGTCAGCAGCAAAGATTCTTCATGCAACTGAACGTAACCACCTTGTAGTGGACCTTAATGATCAAGCATGCATGGGCATTCTCGTTGTGCTGGATTTGTGCTTGAATTACATGTCTGACCAGATTCCATGCATGTGTAACCGCCATCGCTCCACTTTCCCCCGTTTTCCCCAAATGGTATCCTCCCAGTCATGGAGTTGACTCCCTTGTTTAGCTATAGTATAAATAATGATTTGATTCTCCTTCAAGAGGTTGCACAATTTGACATTGTACTCTCATTCTCGAGTTTTAGCAATACAAATACATTACTCCTTCTATGCATGATTTACAGTGAATAAAATAAAATTATGAGTTCAAGCATCTGAGTTCTTGTTAGTTTAGAGGATACTTATCCAAGGGGGACCACTTGGTGAGTAATCTGTAATCTTAGTTTAACATTAGTTTAGTATTACTTTATGTTTAGTACTTAGTTAGAAATTTGGCATCGACTATTCCTATAGCCACTAGAATTCCATTCTGTGATTGTTCTTGCCAAAGTAGATAGAGTAGTCTCTTGTTTGTCACTCATATTTTCATTCTTGCTTTGTATTTCAATTTAGCATAGTTGTTGGTTGATGTTCAACATTTGTTTTATTTCCTTTTAAGAAATTTACTTTCAGTATTGTGTTTCTTAGTTGTAGAATGCAAGGACTACTTGAGCCCCTAATGCACATACTGTGCTGGCACATTTCAAGTTCACGTCCCTGGGTTGACAAGTTAAATGCACCTTCATGATGACTGAATAGCTATTCAGGTTAGATGTCTAGTCTCTGAATCATGGTTGTAAAGGCTTAGTTATGAAATCATTGTAGGAGGCCAACACTATCCATCATTTGCATTTTATAGCTTGCATTTTGGAGCTTGTTTGATGGTTTTAATCTCTCTCCCCAAAGTGTTATTTAGCTTATACCCCTATCCTTGCATAGAGAGGAAATTTTGTGATTCATACCTTGATTTGACTCACCTTTTGGTTGTTATTCATCTCATTGTTTGGATCTCATTTTATTGAATGAAATTAGAGAAATAAGTCCTTTGTTATCAATTCATTGTAGTGAACCCCCCTTTTACAACCAAACCCTATTTTTTGATGTTTCAATTTCTATCATTCATTGTTGCTAATTTGTTTAAGGGTTTTTGGTTTGGTTAAGAAGTTTTCATTGTGTAGAAGACCTTAAGATCCAGAGTGGTTTAAGTTTTTGGATATATTGATTCACCCCCCCTCTCAGTATCTAGTGTGTTCAACACAAGGGTCATGTACTATTAATCTTTAATAGAGAAAATTTGTACCCCTAGGAAAATTCCCCATTTCATCACCCCCTACCTTAGAAAATGTAAATTTGATGATTTTATTCCACCGCCGCCACCTTGCTTCATCCACCTGGCCATCTTTTTGCATTGGTGGAGGAATCTCTATCAAGGACAGATGCGCATTTTACGGACATTTGTGCACCACGTTGTCGTCCTGTGGGATTCTTGCATCTGGAATCCATATAGGAATTACATTTCTCCATTGGTGGTGAAGTGTAACGTCTCCTACCTCCTTAACCCATGAAAAATGGGTCTTTTGCCTCCCTTTTTCAATTCAAATGATCCAATTCTTCATTCATTCACTCTCCTCCAATCTCAAGCTTCTCCTTGATCTCATTCATTCTCTACACACTCTTAGCTCCATTATTTCACTCTCAATCTTTTGTCTTCTTGGTTACAAGTTGTTTTTCTTGGCTTCTACACCATGTTTGTTGTGACAATGTTGTTGTTGGAGGATTCACAAGCTTTCTCCTTCCATTAATTTCCTTGAGTGCTCGTAGGTATGAAGGTGATATTGTCCATTTCTATTTTCTCTTTGCATCATTTTGTTTACTACGTAGCATACTTTATGTTGGTGCTTTCTCTTAGTACCACCACTTCCTTTCTATCTCTTTATCATTTTTTGTACTTCATGGCTATCTAGTTGTCCATGGAGGTGGGAATACCTAAGCAGGGGACTGACTGAGGTAGTCTTCTAAACACAACTCTAACATTTTTCCATCTCTATGTGTGCAGGTGCATGTGAGTGGAACAACTTGAAGATTCAATTCGCGAGTGGAGAGGTCTAATTCATCACCCTCTCTTTGTTTATTCTAGCATAATTTAGTTACAACATTCCTCTTGTTACACTTTTATTTTTATGCTTTTTAGTATTTTGTCATAGCATAAAACATCTAGCCTTCAAACAATTAGTAGGCTTTCTCATGTTTCAGTTTTCTTTATAGACCTTTTTGTTTATATGGATTCTAGTGTGTCCCTAAGACACCAACGTGTCGCTCTAGAGTTCGAGGCCTGCGTTGTAGTCCTCAGATAGTGAGTTGTCTGGGTAGTAGACCAAACCTTGGAAACTAGCTCTTCTGACCCTATGAATATCCAATTTCAGGAAAAGGAAAGTGACAGGCCATATGTCCTTCCTTTTCGGCCTCACTACCTTGTCCCTTTTAATTTGCTTAGCAAACCTAAGGTAGTTTAGGGTAGCCTATTTCTTAGGAATCTCCTATGACCTATAGTCCTAAGGTGGCGGGTCCCCCCTTCTCTACATTTTGGTGAACCTAACATGAACCTCTTAAATCCGTTTCTTTGTTCTAATACTTCTTCTCTCGTGTATGAGGTGTGTTACATACTTGTGCATTGCAAAGCTTTATGAGCTTTATGACTTAGTCTAAAACCTCTAGGCACGTTGTTAGAAGAAGCATGTGACATTCAGAGATGGATTTTACAAAGGTCACCACAGCTCCCACTTTTGATGAGGTAGTTTCAAGGATGGACACAAATTTCTTTGGAGATACCATGCATGCTCCTACCCCTCCCATCTATCCTACCATCTCATCTATGGAGGAGATGAAGCTCTCGTGATTCCTATAGAGAAAATCCTTTCCATAGATCGAAGGCTTCTAGAATTTGAGAACTATTTGGGGAGAGAAAATATCATAGCTAGGGCTGATAGGGTGGTTAATGAGATAATACATATGTTGGATAAGGACCAGGTAGGTCTGGAATTTCTTTGGGTCCTTACCGACATAATGGAAAATCATGTCCCATCATAAAACCCTAGATCAAGTTTTGTCCAAGGAACTGGGCCTAAGACTATTGAGAGACAAATATAAGTCTTGATTCCTAAGGTGTTGGTAAACATGGCTAAAATAGGCCCTTCCATCTCCACTCCTGAAGTTCCCCCCAACATCAAAGTAAACAAGGTACCTTTGGGATTTAGCTCTGCCACTCCTAATGCTCCCATCTGTAATCCTAGGGTCAATGTTAGCTTGGGTGGTGGGGCCTCTACTGGAATGGGGGCTAGTGGGTCTGGTAAAACTGGTAGTTCTGGTGGTGGTTCAACATATCCTGTCTCATTGTTTGATCCTGTCCACTACCTTGGGGTAGGAGGAACAATCATCGAAGTCACTACAAACCGAGGAACCTCAAGTGGGATATTACTAAGGGATAACTCGGCTATATGATTAGCTTTAAACTTTTTATATGACATGAAAAAAAATTCCTCATGAGGTTTAACAAGTTCAACTAGTTGAGGCCAAAAAAATCTAGTAAAAATTTTCCATGAGAGGCTAAAGGTTGAAATCCACTATGGTAAATAGTATATATTTGTTCTTCATATAGAAACTTAAGTAATTTGTGAATAACCAATGGGATTGCATTCATGGATCTTAGACTGGAAGACATAACTTCACATGAAATTGGTCCAACATTAGAATTATGGTAATGAAACATCTAATTATTTAGGTCCAACTTTGACTGGGAGAGTTATCAAACCAATCGTAGGGCGAACAAAACCATCATGAGCCTTTCAATGCCATGCGTTTGATTTTTCATAATCATCCTTATAAAGTTCATGTACTTATAATAATTCTTCGATGATCACATTCACTACACACACGAGCTCAATGAGTATCCCCCTTATGGGTTTATCATTGATTTTGCCAGTGATATAAAGAGGACCATCGGGTGTACTTATAGATGCATCAATATGTGTAAAAGCAATGTTAGGAAAAAAATTGGTTCAAACTTCACGAGGTTGAAATTTAACTTTGTTTACACAATTGGATATATCATTATCATCTTCTTCATTATCACTATACTAAAATAAGTTTGTTGACTGACTTGGCAATGGGTTTGTAAATATTTGCAAGTTTTGATTAGGTGGTGAAACCAATTTGTTTCCTTTGTCATTAACACCAACCAACTAGATTTGATTGGAGTCGATGAGGTATTGCACTTGGTGCTTAAGATGCATAAAACTTGTTAGTATCTGCGAAATTTTTAATAAGTTTTAGGGTGTTTAGTATTATCCCTTTATGCTCTCCTTCATTTTTGGCTGGTTTAAGAATTTGGTTATTACATCTTGCTTTCCTTTCCCTTTGGTTTTTTGTATTTCCCCCTTTTACAATTTATAGTCAAAAACCCATTTGTGAAATCCTAAAATTGACTAAGTTCTCATTGGAACTTTACAAGCTTTTGAGAACATTTTCAGGTTTCGACGTGGTTCTTAGAACCATTTTGGGCCCTGATGCGGTTATCACAACCTTATAAAGCTCCAATGATGGTTTTCTATTTCTTAACTTGCATGGTTTCTTAAGTTTTATTGGCTTTTAATTTGGTTTTGATAAGCCTTTTCAGGCTCTAACATGGTTTTGAAAACCACGTCAGGCCTCAATAATGGTTTAGAAACTGACTTTCTCAACTGAAGTTTAAAGTTTTAAACTTTTAATTTGTAGTGTGCATAGTGTTTGTGTCGGGAATCTAAAAGGTTTCGAGAACCTTGTCAGACATAACATGGTTTTCAAAACCATGATGGACCTGGAAAAGGGTTTTGAAACCTTCCTTTTTGGAAATTTCCTTAAATTTTTTAACTTTAAAGTTTAAAGTGAAGGTTTTTTGGCAGGTGTTCGCAAGGTTTCGAAACCCTTGTTGAACTTTGGCGTGGTTTTCACAACCATGTTAAGCTCTGACAAGGGTTTCAAAATCCCCTTTGGGACCCAACAAGCTTCCTTTTCCCCTTCTTCTCTCTTCCTTCTTCCTTTCTACTTTTTTGCTCCTTTGTCTTTTCAGGGATTCAAACCCCAATTGGATTTTTGGATCAAAGGTCAAAAATTTGGATCCATTTTTGTTCCAGAGCCCAACCTTCTTCCTTATTAGAACGTCGAACCTTTTTCCTACTTTTATACTTTTGGCCTAATAGTCCAAATTTGATTCATGTTTCTACCCATTCCCTTCTATCCTTTTTTTCATGTATCCCGTCAGGTTTTCAAAACACGATTGGACTCTAGGACCCTCTACGCACGATTTTCATTTTTTCACCATTAATTCCTCAACAACTTTCTCAACCACCAGATTTTTTTTTGGGCTACAGGGATGATCTTAGATGCATTTCTCAATATTTTCAATTGGGACAAGATGGTGCCCATGCTTCTTTATGATTTGCAAGACTCCTTTCTATCAAAGGTTAGGTCTTGGTCGTGATTTGATATAGATTTTATGGGGGATTTTGTTCCTAATTTTTGTACTCTCTAATGTGGAGGCATGGTGTGTGTGTGGGGACCTATGTGGCATGATTCTTCTCATATTTTGATGTCCATATGTCTGATGTATTTAATTTGCTAGGGTTTCAGGCCATGTCCTTGACCCTTCTTCTTTCACAACTTGCAAAAGTATAAATTGCACTTTTTTACTCATTCTAAGGGTTGGATATTTTTGTTCAGACCTTGTTCCAGAGAGAACCAATTGCAAAACCAACAAAGGATAGATATTCACAAAAAATCCTAGGTTTCAATATTCAATTCTAGGTATAGATATTTTCGTATTGTAATGTTTTGGGTTTGATCCCAATTTTGTGATAACTTTTGCAAACTTGAAGAGTAAATGATTAAAGGAAGAATCAACCTTAGTAGAGTGTCTCCTCATGTATGATGTGTATCTTTTGATGTATAATTGATTAATTTTTTAGCCTGAAGTTTGTAAAATCTGTGCAAAGATTTTGCATAGTATCTTTTCAATATAATAAAGGAAATGTGTGGCTATTCTTGAGCATTACTAAGCAGACTCTCTTAATATTTTGTAACCATATATTGTCTTTCTAAGTGCATGTGTAGATCCTAGATTGACAATGCATTTCAAAGGCGTAGTCTTTTATAGTTACTTGATTAAGTCATCACCTTGTTTCAGTCATTGCATCTATGGTTAAACCTAGAGACTCTATAGCCCAATGGATAAAGGCACCAGTATGTAATTGGTCTTCTCTCCTATCATCTTGAACTCACTCCAAACACATCAAATCAAAAAGAAAACCTTTAAATTTTTACTACATGTTTTACTATCATTTCTGAATGAATACAATAATACAAGGTTATATATCATAAACTCATTCTCAAACACTAATATGATAGGTTATTTGTTAGTAATATGCTCAACCTTACTTTTCCAACCTAGCACATAGGTATATTGTGACACTAGTATTGGGATACACTATGCAGCTTGGGAAAAATATTTAATATTGAAAAAAATTATTGTTAAAATTAAACGTTGGGTTCAATTATTTTGTGCACTCATGGTTTTGGGACACATTGTTTTACTTAAGTTACCACTCAATCATTTTGTATGAGCTTGAATCTATAAAAGAAAGCACATGTTTAGTGGTTGATTTTGGCTAGTTGTTTGCTTCACTTGGTTGTTACTTGTATTGAGCTCTCTTGTAGAATGCATATGTGAAGCATGGCATAGGATGTGTAGTTACATGCTTGGACACATAGAGGATGCATTAGAGGAGCTTGATGTTTTAGAAGTATTTCATGGAGACTAAATGCAAGTGTATTTTAATGTTTCATTGTTGAAATAATACATTGAGTCTTGATGCTTTTAGAGGCTAGATTTTCCCTCTTAAGAGTTTTCTTAAGGTATATCTTATGTAATCTTATTTTATATCTTTGATATTTTCATTATAGTTATTATGTAAGCTTGTATGCATATTTTCCTCTCATAATGTTATATAGGAAATGTTTGATCAACCTAACAATTTCCTAACACTCAGTAGGAATGAATTTTCTATAATCCATTATTTTAGTATAGATCACTTTTAGATTCAACTATAGCATCAACATTTTAGATTGTGCTTAATGATCCATCATTCATCCTCACCACCTCCATTTAGACTAGTCCTCATGCAACAAATTATTAGGGTTTGAGCTCTCAAAAGTATTTGTTGTCTCTATATTTAAGGCTTTTCTATACACCAAGTGGTGACACCTAATCTATCTATCGGTACCTATGGTGACCATTATTTGCACTAGGGTGGTGATTATTGAGGAATGAATGAGACTTCTATATATACATTATTAAACTTAGAATACTTATTTATAGTTGACAATACAAATTGTATCCTCACTAATATTCCCCTACCAATAAAAAGACTAAACACAACAAATTTTAAGTTGAACTTTCACATAAGAATGTGAGTGATGTAAATACACAAAAATATATTTCAAAAAAAAAAAAAAAAAAAAAAATTAGATATTACAAAATTAAACCTCTTAATTAATAGACTCGCCCACTAAAATAACTTCTATTATATTAATGTTCTAGACTAACCTCATTTTTATTCTTCACTTGCTTCTTTATATTCTCCTTACCATGCAACTATAGACTTGAAATAATCTCTCTTCATCTTCACTTAATTTCAACTTTTTAAACAATAGACATTTATGACCTTGAAAATTGCATTCATGACTTTTAACAAAATTTCACATGGATATTAGTAAAAAACGACATTGACATTAACCACACGTATAAAGTCTTATTTTAGATCCCTTATTTGCATGAACATGCAACACGTGATAGGAATATCACCACAATTTAACAAAAAAAAGTGTAAAATAATCCAAATATATATCAAGTGGTAGAGTTACATAACATGTGACTTGTATGAAAAAATGGAAAAGATGTCAAGAGGTCCCAAAAGAGGTTTCTAGGTTTCTTGACTTTTAGAACCCCTATGGTTTGCTATATAGCTTAATATGTCATTTTCATTTTATGTGCCAATTTTTTTTAATGAAATAGATCTATTGGTTGATAAGACTTATTAACTGAAAAAAAAATTATAAAAAAATTGATCGTTAATAAATTATGTTTGAATAATTGAATGAAGTAATTTCATTTCAATTTATCATCATTAAAAAGTTTATGTAGTTTTTATATATTTAGTATGTTTTTTTATCAAACTAAAGAAGAAATTTTCAAATGTTGTATTCTTTGTTTATGTTATTATAGGACATATGTTGAAACATCAATGAAGAAGAAGCCACCTCAACATCTTCTATGTAGGTAAAAATAGGAAGCCTCTCAACAACCTATAAGAGTTCCTCCTTGCATAATCTAAAGGATAATAACAAGCCTTTTGTTGTTCAATATATCTATTGTACCTTGTCATTCCCAAATTTATAAATCCTAGAAGAATAGATACATCTTGTAGAATTTGAGATACTATGAATTGAATTTATATTGTTTTGAAAATTGAAATATTATGGTATCTTTATATATGTATCTAAAATGTAATGTTTAATGAATAGTGCACACACGCACATGCACATGTGCGCGCACACACATAGAGATATGAATCACAAATTAGGAATATAGTTTAGACTTGTAATTACCATATAAAAGACTCAATTATCGTCTTTTGATTAGCAAAGGTACCTAGATTAAGAATTTTGGGATTTTTTTCAATCTCAAGACTGGTGTTATCAATTCAACACCACATAGATTACTTTATAAAAACATAACAATTTAATAACATTGTTTAAGCACATGGAAGAAGTATTGATGGTCAAATTGACACATGCAACACAGGTAGAGTGAACATCATCCCACCTCTCCTAAAAAGAAAACAATCTATTGATTTTGTCACCTCCAAGGTCTCAGGAGTTGGATCACAACCATGTTGGATGAATTGAGCAATCAATGTGGCTAATTTATTTAAGGGGGTTGTGTTTGTTCTATCATTTTGATCAATCTAGATTAATATTTAACAAGTTTTTGCTTCAACTAAATTTATTTTTTGTTAGCTTAAATATGCTTGATAAATTCTTAATCTAATCCTATTCTAATCATTTTTAAAAAAATAACAAAAGAGAACTAAATCTATTATAATTACACTAAAGATAGTAAATTTCATATTCTAAGTTCAATCATTTATGAAAAAAATTGGGAAATTTCAATAGCCCATAACATTATTATTAGTTTAGCTCAATCATTTGTACTATATATGCAAGATTCTACGAATATTTATGAGAGACAAAAATAAATACATAAAATTATTGTATTTCACATGTAATCTCAATGTATTATTTTTATAGCTCATTCAAATGGATCTTATCATTAATGATTCATAATATTTTCTTAAACAATCAGCATGTGAAGAATGAAATATGATAATCCACTACTAAAGAGAATAAAATCTTAAAAAAGCTAAAATGTATTCATTGATTTGTTTAATTTATAAAAATTACAAGAAGATAGCTACAATAAAATTTGATCTTCTCCTTTAAAATTTTATCTCTAGCTGATTATTGTTGTAGCTAAAATATTGTCTAAGACAGCAATATATTAATAAATAGGGAATGGCGGTCAAATATTTAGAGGAGATCAAAACCTAAGGACCTAAGTTTGAAGTCCATATTGAAGTCCCATCTTCATCTCATAAAAAATTTGGCAAATGATTTTAAATTATTTGAGGTTTATGTCATGGGAAAGAAACGAATTTGGAACCAAGTCCCAAGTTTGAACAAAATTTTCAACTTCAAATAATTCCTCACATTATGCACAATTTTTAGGTCACATAGAGGAAATAGAACTTGGGAACAAGTTCCAAGCTTAAACAAAAGTGTGAATCCCAAAGCAAATTTAAATATTTCATGTTCTTTTGGTGGGTTTCAATAACTGGGTGGATTTTGGAACTTGGAACCTAAGGGTTTTTGTCTCTATGGAGGTCTAAATTTTGAACCTCTAAAGTATTTTGTATTAATGTGGGTTTCAAGATGAAAGAAGGACTTAGAACATTGGATTTTCATGTAAAGTGATGAAATTCTTCGAAGATCTAGAGTCCCAACCCAATAAAGGCCATGAAATCATAAGCTCTAAAAGGACTTTAGCAACATGGACTCATCAAATTCATAAATTATTTTTAAATTTTTAACCAAGGCATGAAAGTCAACTATGAACAAGCATTTATTTTATTTTTTAAACCCTATAAAACTATAAAAATAATCAAAAAAATAAAATAAAAATCTAACCTAATATATGAAAAAAATTAAAAATGAGTTATAAATCAACAAATCATAATAGAAAATAAAATAAAACCAAAGAAAATTAGTAAATGGATGAGAAAAGACTAAAACCAAACAAGGAGATAAAGAAACCAATGTATATAAATGACTTCATGAGGATGAACACAAAAATATATGGTTTCATGAACTTCATGAATCCTTGAGCTTAAATTCAAGCAAGAAATGCAATAAAATCCATCAAACTCACTAAAGAATGCAAAGAGGCACTATTTCTTGGTCATTCTAGGTTCAAAATCATAACTCTTGAAAACAAAGTGAGAGAAATGGGGAAAAACTTGAATATAAAGGACATATATGCCCTCACACACTCACAATTAATATCTAAGGTCACTTAAGGATTTGGGTTCAAAAAGGAACTAAGGTCCTGGAACCAAGTTTAATAGTTCCAATGTTTCTCAAATTTTTGAAATCTTGACATGCAAAAGTAAAAAACATAGAGATACAAAAAACATTAAGTAGGAGAAGAGAAGCAGATAGAACTTATAACCAAGAACCAAGTTCCAAATTCCATAAACCTCATGAAAGCTTGAACATTTGGTTTAGCCATGGTTGAATGTCAACATGATTTTTGTCGAACCTCCTCCTCTTGAATTAGTTCATCCTAAATTTATTGAAAGAAAAGTAGACTCTATTGAAGTTCCTCTACATGCTTTCTCTTCGGAGGAAGCACTAAAAGAATTCTTAGGTGCCTACTCTCACTTACCTTCTTATCACCATAAACGATGATTCCCATATCACTTGAATAAACAAGCATGCTTTGGAGAATCGTGTATGAGTATCAATGAGAAGGCCCCTTTATCTAATGTGGAGGATAGCACTCCTATATCTCATCCTAAATACCATAGTACACTCCTTAAGGGGCATACTTTTTATTTTTTCATGGATCCTAAATCTTCTAAAAGGTGATTAAGATTGGAAAATGTCTTTCTTCGAAAGAATCTAAACAACATTTGGATTTATTACATTCTCATCATGATATTTTTTCTTGGTCATATGAGGATATGTCTAGTATTGATGAGTCTATGGTGGTTCATAATATCGTTCTATGTCCCCATGCCAAGCTCGACAAACAAAATATTTATAAGATGAATCCCAATGTCACTTTATTAGTCAAGAATAAGATAGAAAAGCTCCTAAAAGCTAGTTTTATCCATCCTATTTACTATTCACCTTAGATATCAAATATCATCATTGTTAGTAAAACCGATGGTCGTATTTTTATTTGAATAGAATTTTGTGATCTTAATAAGGCTCCTCTTAAGGATAATTTTATGTTGCCTAATATCAATATGATTGTGGGATCGATTGTAGGCCATTCCTTATTGTTCTTTATGGATGGCTTCTTGGGCTATACTTAGATTCATATTAACTTGAAAGATTAGTATGAGACAACCATCACTACCCCTTGGGGTACCTTCTATTACATAGTCATGTCATTTGGGTTCAAGAATGCTAGAGCAACTTACCAACATGCGATGAATCTTATCTTTCATGATTTCATTCACAAAATTCTAGAAGATTGCGTCAATGACATCTTGGATAAGTCTACAACTCATCAAGATCACAATGAAAATCTTCATCTTATCTTTGAAATACTTCAACTCTATAAGATGATACTAAATCCTCTTAAGTGTATTTTCGGCATAGATTTCGGAAAGCTTTTAGGATTTATCGTTTGTCATTGTGGAATCAAGGTTGACACATAAAATTGATGCAATCATTAACATGCCTCCTCTTAAAAACATCTCTCAACTACGTAGTTTTCAAGGGAAGATTCAGGCAATTCGTAGATTTGTATCTCAGTTGGTTGATCATACCATTCCATTCATACTTGTGTTGAAGAAATATGTCTTCTTCCGATGGGATGATGAGTACGATAAATATTTTTAGTCAATCAAAATTTATTTGGTCAATCCTCCCATCTTGATGTCAGCTATGCAGGATAGACTTTTTTTACTTTATATCTTTGCATCACCTCATGTCTTTGCAGCTTTATTAGCTCAACATGATGATGATGGTAAAGAAATAGTGGTCTACTATATTATTTGTATTCTGATTTATTATGAAACTCGATATTCTACCATGGAGAAACAATTTCTCGCTCTCATTTTTGCAATGTAGAAGTTACAACATTATCTTCTTCATGTTGAAGCCCATGTTATTGTAAAATGTTATCTTCTTAAACATTTATTTACTAGAACCAATCTTTTGAGAAGGTTGGTGAAATGTATAATGTTTCTCTCTAAGTATGATATCAAATTTGTAACTTAGAAGGCAATCAAAGGTCAAGCTATTTCCAATCAATTGGCAGAAACTCCTTCATCTTGCTCCTTCCCTAATATGGATTTATTTCCAAATGAAAATCTCTTTGCATTAGACCATGAATCTATATAGGAGTTGTACTTCGATGGATCGAGATGTCAAACTAGCTCTAGGGAAAGTGTAGTTTTAATTTCACCCGAAGGTAATTTAGCTCCTCTATCCTTTCAATTAGAATTTCATTGTACTAATAACATCACCCAGTATGAAGCCCTTATTTTCGACTTGTGTACCGCAATGGAATTAAACATTAAACATATTTGTATTCATGGTGATTTTAAACTTATTCTAAATCAAATCATGGGAACATATCAAGCTAAGCAGAATAAGCTATCTTAGCATTGGGATTTGGCTTTATCCCTACTTGATGATTTTTCTTCTTTCACAATAGACAATGTCCCTAGGAGAGAAAATCGCCATGGATGCAATGGTGAGAACAACCTCCCTTGTACCCTTGGACGATGGTATAGAAGACTACCACTTTGTGGTTCACATTCTTTGCTCTCCTGCTATCTTAGATGAATATGAACCCAATGGTCTTGTGTGTGCTCACATAGACTCAGGGGCATGGTATTCTCACATTTATAATTATTTAAAGACTAAAAATTTTCTTGACAATGCGACTAAAAATGCTCGCACTCGTATATGGAAAATTTTAGCTCAATATATTATCTTATCTAATATTCTTTCCTAAAATTCTTATAAGTGTCTTCTTCTTCGGTGTCTCACTAAGGCTGAAATACCCCTTACCCTTCAAGAATCTCATTTTGGCTTTGGGGTGGACATTTTGGTGGTAAATCCTTAGTGTGGAAATTGATTCATATGTGTACTATTGGAAAATAAGGTAACAAGACTCCTTTGCATTTGTCAAGAAGTGTCCTCAGTGTCAACAACATAGTAATATTATCTTAGCTCCTACACAAGAACTCTAAAATCAGACCTCTCCTTGGCCATTCAAGGATTGGGGTTGGATATTATCAAAAATATATCACCTCCTTCTTCTAAAGGACATATCTTCATCATCATAGCTACTAACTCCTTTATGAAATGGGTTGAATTTTTTCCACTTTGATCCACTAATGCTAAAGCAATCTGTATCTTTCTTCTAAAAAATATAATTGCTCATTTTAGATTGCCTTCTATCCTTGTTTTTGATAATGGTACTTAATTTAAGAACAAAGAGGTGAAGAAATTCTTGGAAAATTTTCATATTCGGCATCAACTTTCTATGTCATATTATCCTCAATATAATGGCCAAGATGAAGTGTCTAATAAAACTCTTGAGATAATTCTCTAAAAAATAGTAAACAAACATAGTAAAGACTAGCATACTCAATTGATGTATGCCTTATGGGCCTATCACATGAGTGTTCATACAGCTACTGGTTTCCTTTCTCATAATTTTAAGGTAGGTGATCTCGTTCTCTATGAAAATCAAAGAAATGTAAATGCACCACCTGATCAAAAGGGGAAGTTTAGTCGGGCTAAGTTGTTAGGTCCCTACATAATCACCTTTGTGTATGGTTTTAGTGCATATGGACTATTGTCTATGGATGGTACTCCTCTAAAATAACTGGTCAATGCAATGCATCTCTATCGATACTATGCATGAGGTATATGTGGCATGTGCATGACACTTGTCCCTCTTCAAGGATCATAATTTGTTATGCTATGACATTTCTTCATTAAGACATTATGTTTTTAGTTCAAGTGTTATGATGTAAACACATGTGTATGTCATCAATTTCTTTAATTAGGAATTATATATACATGTGTTCTATTATTATGTTGTGTATCCTTAAATTGTGTTTGATTACATATTTTGGTCAAGCATTAGATCATCATTGTATTTAATTAAGCATACATCTACTGTGTGTTTATTAAGTCATGATAGCATCTAATCTAAACATAAATCCATAAACATAAATCCATCACATAATCATACATGTAACAGAAGTACACATAATGATGCTAGTCAAAAATCTCATATAGATATCAAAAATGTCATATACATATATCACACCACTATATCAAAATGTGTCTGTATATTTATATATGAGTCTATACATTAAAAATTATATGGTATACAAAACTCTGGCTCTCAGCCCCCAGGTGCATGGCTCCTTGATCCCTCTGGCGCTAATGTTGGCGCTAGTGGAGGAGGGTGTTGGATCGATGCATGGGAGTTTGATCGATGCGACCGCAACACAGGCATGCTCCATGTTCATAGTCCTTAGATATCTCCCCTAAGATCAATCGCATCCTCACATAGTTGTGTAACCCACTCCTATAGTGAATCCTCTCATTCATAGTCCTATCATAGCTCCACTTGGAACTGTTGTACCTGAGGATCAACAGATGTCATCTTCATTGCCTCTACTTTCCTACTAAGATCATCAACCTAGCTCTACAGGGCATCACATGCCTTCTCAAAAATCTCAACCCACATCACAACCTAATCTCACTCAGATAAGGTAATGAGAAGCTCTGCCACCTATTGATCCCACTGCCCAATCATGGCAATTAGATCAACGGTCCACTAGACTACCTCCACCGGAATCTCCTTGTATGCCATCCTGATGCATAATATAGGCTAAAATATGTGGGCATGGCACCATGTTGATGGAGGCATGTAGGAGTCAATGATTGGCCCCTAGATTTAGACAACTTGGGCCACCTCTGAGATACATTGCCTAATGAAATCAAGCCACTCATGTGTGTCGACTAACCACAGAGATAATAGTCAATATCAGTACCATATCATTGCAATAAATATTGATATATATGAGAAATTTGAAATGAAAGTAACTAAGGTTAAATAATATGTATCACACTCACACCTGGGTCCCCAACCTACCAGTGTGGATCAAGGGGTGGTGCCATGCTCAGCCCTGCTATTACCACTAATGGAGGGACAGCTACTTGGTAGCAAGTGGTGTCGATGAGATAGAATTTTCACATGTTGGTGATGCCACCTGTCATTGCCACCTAGGTCTCTTTGGTGCTTTTCCTGCCTCTATCTCGTTGTCCTCACTATTGTTGAAACCCTTTCCTACTGACCCCTGAGCACCTCATCATCTGTAGGTTGCTTGATGGGAAAATTGGGTCAAACCTATTTTTGAACACCAGTTGATAAAGTCATGGGTGATGTCAATATCATCGGTCAGAAGGGCCTAGGGATGGTCATCATCATCTAAATCACCGTCATTGAATGCAATATTCATTATCATCATATGAGGTTAGTCTCCTACTTGTTTTGCACTCATATGTGATCGTATATACATAGGAGTCGTCAGGGGGATGGTTTGTACTTTCCTAAATTGTTAGGCGACTTGATGCCAGTAATATGGGACTATAACGTGACTATGATAATCATAACTTACCTCATGAGTGGCATCGCCCCTACTCAAGCTAGTACATATATGTGCTCAAAGGTATCCTCTGGGATGACTTGCATGAGACAATATTGTTGCACATCCCAGGCATCTTGTGTCATCCTACCCTCCTTATAGGCTACCAGCTCTCGATGGATGGGTATGATCATGATGTGATAGACGTCCTCGAGGGTCATAGTCATCTCCTCAATCCAAAGATGAAATTTTGACATGTTTGTGTCCCATCACTCCATCAATTCCATGAGTCTAGGTGTATGGTTTGATCCTTGGCATGGTATATACCCACCAAAGTTCGATGCCCTGTAGAAAGTTAATTCCATCTAGAGTAATCTCATTGCTATGGTTGCACAAAAATGAAAAAATTGATCCACTAGAATGCTCGCAGATCTCGAGCCACTCCTATAAAATCATAAAATTTCACATCAACACATTCTACATCATGAAAATATTCTAACTCTACATCAAAATTTTCCTAAGTCTACCTCTAGGACCATAGCGGGTCACACGAACGTCTGCACGACACTTTGGAATTTGAGCCCATATAGCTTCCAACGATAGCATGTCAAATAAACAGCAGCATGGCTAAAGGATGCTAATGCACAGTCTAGATGATAGCACGTCATTCAAATGCCTTCACATCTATTGGATGCTTGCACTACTCGGGAAGACTAAAAAGCTAAAAAATACCTAAATTGACAAGTTGGGTGGAAAATGTTTGTGTACCTAGTATGGTGGGTCACCCCTCGCCACTTTTGTGTGAAGTTGTTCAATCCTTAGAGCTGTGTAGTCACATCTACAAGGAATTTTACTTTCTCGAAAATTCAACAAAGTCCTCACTGTGAATAGTGAAAATGACCCTTTCATGGGCCCACCCACGACATATATAGGTCATTTCTGCCCATTGTTCATGATGAAAATGCTCCTTCCATCCTTCATATTTTCACCCCACCTCATTGGGGGAAAAAATAGGAGGGGGCATATATTCACCTCTTCATCATATTTTTCTTTTGAATCATCAAATATTTCTTAAGCATTCTTCTCACTGTGGTAGCTTCCAATTTTCAAAATTGATCTAATTTTGAGTTTTGCAAAATGAAACTTCACGTCAAGCACTATAGTTTCTCACTAATCTTGAATTTTGGGGGAATTTTTAGTATTTTCCTACTCAACCTCTATAGCTTCTACAATATCCTTTTTGCTAAATTTGTAAAAATTTCAAATTTTCAATTTTACACCTGTCTTCCTAACTAGTTTAGTGCAACTAATTTTTCTTTGAAAATTCAACTCACTAAAGTGGGGGAGAAATGTAATGTCATAAAATTGCACCTTGTGGAAATTTCACACTTGTGTATTTAACCTGTTGCATTTATGGCACCCCATCCCATTAATGACAAAAACCTATGAGTCAAAATTTCATGATTCTAACTTCATAGGGGACAATGATGAAGTGTTAGCAATCTAGACACCTCATTTCTTGCAAATTTTTTAGTAGGATGGCTATGTGAAGTGTAGACATCCACGTGACGTGCTAGCATCCCTAAATTTTCTAAGTTTCAAATGAGGGAATCTTGTATCCTTTCCTATGACACATGTCATTATAGTAAGAATGTGAGTGTAATGGATCTTTTCACCCATTCAACCTCACAAACTCCTCTTTTCACTCTCATTATTATTCATTCTCACTCTCCCTCATTTGATCTTTCTCTCTTGCTCTATTCTTTTCTACATATTTTCTATCTTTCTCTTTGTAGTGAAGCTCTGTCAAATTTATATCACAACAATAGTCAAGTCTCTCTTGCAAGCAAGCATGTCATGTACATCAAGCCAAGAGAGGAGCCACAGACTATCGGTAATGCTCTCTTATCTATTTTTCTTGTCTAATTACTATCATCTACTTGTCTCATCCATTACATTCATGATAGGGGCTCTCCTTCGCAGTGAAGTTTTCTTTTATCACACGTTTATTACATTTTATGTCATTTTGTTTATCTATATCAAACTAGTTGTTCATGGAGGTGGAAACACCAAAATAGGGATTTGACTGAGGTAAGCCCCGAAATAGCTCTAACATTTTTCCTTGTCCTTCTTATGTGCAGATGTACGAATTCAAGGAGTTGGACATTGTAGATTCAAGGTTTATATTTTTTTATTTGATAGGGATTACAGTGTGAGGTGCATACATCCCCTTAGAGCACTATCATCTATGGTCGAGGTTTTGCCCTTCTTAGGGTAGAATCTATGAGCTTTAATTTTTTTGTTTCCATAATTTGTATCTCATAATTTTATATCAATCTTTGTTATTTAGCAATTTTATCATTCTTGCATTTAATATCCTAGCATTTTGTTTCATCTAGTTATTCAAATATTCTTTATTCTCTCCCTTGTCACTTGAGCTTTGTACTTTGAGGTTACCAAGGGTTATTCACTCCCTGTAGACTCTATTTGTCTTGAGACTCGGGAGTAGTGAATCCCCTCCTTTACAATTGTGAACTTTTTGCCTTGGATGATGGAATTTTGATATATAGGATTTGATTTTTGGGATGCTTAACCTCTTAGATTTCACATTTTGGGATTTAGGAATCCAAATAATATATTTTTTCTACTTACTAGGTTTTTGTTCAGGTATTTGGTTTTAGTATTTGTATTTGGGTATTTGGGGATCCAAATAGATTTTTCATTCTTGGAATTTTGATGCTTGTATTTTAGCTTATAGATTTTTAGATTTTAGCATTCATATGAGCTTTTGATTTTGGATTTCCTTATATTTTGAGGGCTATACTTTGGTATCCACATGAACTTTTGATATTTAAATTTATGGATGGTTTGGTTTTATCCTTTTGGAATGTGGATATTTTCTACTTTGGGATGGATTTCCCATGATATGTGAATGTATCCAATTCAATTTAAAATCATGTGGTGTAATCTTCTAAAGGAATGTGATTTTAAAACCTTGTGAATAAAATGATAGCTTCATCATTTTTTACTAGGTTTATTGATGTGTGATTATGTTGGCCCCAAGAAAGGGGTTTAGGTGATTGAAATTAGGTTGTTGGTAAGGATAAAAGGATCAATGATATATCTCTAATTTGTGAGTTTTATATATATATATGCATTTGTTATTAATTCACTATCTTCAAGATTAATATCTCCACTATCAATTAGATTTCTTCAACTGGGAGCATTGAAAAGTGGAACATATTTTAATTTCAAGATGCTTATGGATCTTGTATTTCATGGTATTTATGAATCTTATGATAAAGGAGTATTTCTAATTGTTAACTTGATTGAATGGAAAGAGAAGGGGTATGGTACAACTCAAATTTATAAGTTTGATTATGATTATTTTCTTGTATCCCTTGGATAACACCTTGCATAGCTAATTTGGGTTGATTGGATGGATTAAATTGGTTGAATTGAATTTTTATTTGTGATTGTGTATGTGATGGACTTATGTAGGAGGGTAAGGTTTCTAATTATTTAATTAAGGTTTAGATTTGATTAATAACATCCTAGTTTTTACTTTGGTCTTGATGTGGAGGACTCACTTGTTCTATAATGATTTATTCTTGGTGAATGTTAACACATGAGTGATTTTGATTAGGATATACATTAGTTCATGGGTTAGGAACTATAGGGGTTAACTGAACAACATTAGGATTAGCATTAATATGAATGGATGGAGGATTTTATGTTTTGGGATTTCAAGGGATTGATGGATAGTTTAATGGGTGGGGATCTATAGGGTTTTATGGTTGATTTAATGGTTTAGTATCTTTATGTGTTGATGGGCTTAATGGATGATGGATTATAGGTTTAGATTGATGGTTTAATGTTTTAGGATTTAGGTAGATAAATAAGGATTGATATGGATGGTGGGAAATTTTGATGGAGGACTCGAAGGGTGACGATTTGATGAATGAGAGGATACATGGGTAAATTAATTAGGATCAACATGAATGATTTTATTAGTGATGCATGGTGTTGTATTTAAAAAATTTCCCTCATATGAGTGTTCACTTGGCTCCTATACTTGTAAGTTACCCAACCATAGCATCTTTACTTTTAAGTAAGAGGCTATCTAGTTAGGTCAACATCATTTAGTATTAGGAAAACTATTATGGTCATAGAAGGCTACCATCATTGTGATATTAATTTTGATATATAAGGTTCTCATCATTATCATTATCAAAGGGATTCATGATTTCTTTTTTTGATTGGGTTAGGCTTCATTAATATTTGACTCAATTTTTTGCATGGATTTTATACAAATAAGAATATAATGAAGACATGGGAATTCCCTAGCTATGCAAGTGGAGTATTTATTTTGTATGCCCTTAAATATACTTTGACATAATGGTAAATAATATGGCCTATTGATCTCAAGGTGATGACTACTTTTGATCTATAATATCATTTTATGGCATGAGAGGATAGTATGGATGATCTAGTATTTTGTATGTGGAATTAAAATTTGATTAAAGTCATAAGGCTAAGCACTTATTGGTATGCACGCTACAAAGACCAAATGGTCAAAAGGTTTCCTAAGATAAGCTTATATAGGTTCAAAAAAGGAAGTCCTCTATATACCCAAAGGTATGTGAGGCTAATTTTATGAATTATGGAGCTTGTCTAAGGTATGTGATCAAGATCAAATCCCTGCTCACTTCACTTTTCCCTCTAGAATAAAGTTACACCAAAACTGGAGATTTCTTCCATATAGAATTATTTTGATTCTATCCTATTTTTTATACCCCATTAGAACACATTGGTTCCAAGGTCAACACTTGGTGAGGAAATTTAAAGTAGACCCACTATAAATTATAAAAGGAATAGATGAATATTTTTTATTCCTAAGATCATGATGAAGGAAGAGCATACACACTCAATATTTGGGTTATTCAAGTGACAAAAATTATGAATATGATTCTCAAGATCACCTCATGGTGAAAAATAAGAGCATATGTAGGTTAGTCACACAAATAGGTACAAACAAGAAACAAGAAAGAAAGAAAAAAATAAATATTTTTAATATTTTTTAATCTTTGACTAGCATGCTAGAAAACACAAAGATTGGTATTTTTAAAATCAAAGTCTTTGACATGTGATATTTGCAATATGTACCCAAAATGGATTAGAAATAATAATTAAATAAATCATAAAACTTGAAAAAAAATCAATTAAATTCAAGCTTGGAGCCACTCATGCAAACCACTACTATTATATCAACTAAAAAAGAGAATCTTTATCCATGCAACCAAATGTTTGAGTCATCCCTAGATAACATGCATTTCTAATGTTTACAAAATTAAATCCCTCTAATAAATAAATCAAAAGATTAAAACGATAAATTTAAGAAAACGCGATGAAATTTATTCATCTCCAACTAAAATTAATAAGGTTATAGGTGATCATTTAGAACAGAAGTCTATGTGAATCAAATTTAAAAGATCAAATGTTACTCAATACTAAAGAAAGTTCCTATTGTTGATTCCATGAAGGAAAATGGATTATTTGTAGGTGAAAGATATTATTAGACACAATATTAAGTTAAATGTTGATGAACAAGGAAGTTGGTTCATATAAAAAAAATAGAAAATAACAACTATGAAGAGAAAGCATTAGTTTTCCAAGAGGTGTTTCCAAAAACATGTAGTGCCCCTCAATTTTTTTTATGTTACTGATAGTTACTTGACTGTATTTGGACATTATGATACCTTGCTTGGTGTTGGATTCATAGTTATGATTATAGTTGATGATGCTTTTATCATTGATGTTTATGCTTATGTTATATCTAGTATATGGGTTTAATGGATTATGTGGATTAATATTGTTACGTGCATCATGTGATTATCTGATGATTTTTTTTACCTTGTTCTTAGCATTTGTTTATTTTGTGTTAATGTATTTTGTTGAAGGGCAAACAGTGTCACATCACTTGCTTCTAAGTGCCCTATGACACTACGACTTTTCTCTCACAGTGTGTTTGACTATTTGACTATGTACATGCTTGAAGGTGTGGTTTGTTGCAGGTTGCAGGTACCAGGAATCAACTCCACCTGAATTGTCAGGTTTGAGCATGCCTTAAACCCAATAGAGATTGTTGAAATGGAGATAGGATATTGTCCCCTATGTTGAGCCATCATCCTTGACGAGGATGAATATCTGTTTGGCATACCTTGTTTGTGTGGTCAGTTTGAGTTGGTTAGTTGATGTTGTTGTTGTAATGCCTTTTGTGCCACTGTGAGGTCAGGTATTGCACTTGGTATTCTATTAATTTGATTAAATTGGGTTGATTTGTAATTGATTGATTATTATATTAAAATAAAAGATTATTGTAGTTAAAAGGTATTTTGATAGTTTAAATAAATGTTTTAATATATTTTTGGTTTTGATAAATAAAATATTATTAATGTTTAATTTGATTTAAATAAATTAAATTTTATGATTTAATAAAGAAATATTAAAATAAATGTATATTATTATTGTATTGTGCAAATGAAATCAAAATGAAAGATTAAATTAATAAATTATGTATTTTAATTATTGATTTATTATGAGAAAATAATAAGGTATGGTTAAATTATAAAAATAATAATAATGAGGCAGTTGACAGTAGTGGGAAATAAAAATAATAATAATTTAAATAAGAGCATGTAGCAATGGAGATTGGGGAAATTGTAAATAAATTGGTTAATTGGCATAAAGAAAGGGGTCTTTTGCATTCTTTTCTTGGGGGAAAACTAATTCTTGTTTCTGGTTCCCATGAGTGTTTCTTGTTCTTGAAAGCTTTATTCTGGTTTTTGGGGATTCTGGAATTGAAATTGTTGCAAAGTTACATTGGGGTTTTTTTTGAAGAAATTGAAGCTGTTGTTTGGAAACTCAGACCCAGCATCAACCTTCAGCTCATTTAATCAAACTATTCCAAGTTCCCTTTTTCCTGTAATCTTTCTCATTGTTTGGAATAAATGCTTGAACCTATATGTTATTTGAAACAAAATATGCCTATGTTTGTTTGTGTTTGATTTGGAGCAATGGATATATGTGTTTTCTAGAATTGACACAACTCTCCCAACAGTAGATATATGCTTATTTTGTAATTTTGTGTCTCATACATTATCCCCATTGCATAGCATTGGAAAAAAAATCTTGAATTTGGAAATACCCTGATGTTTTCATTTTCCCTCCTTGCTAGAGAAATTTATGTAGAACCTTTGTGTTTTTTGAATACCATTCTTTCCCTATGCCCTTGTGGTTTCCAAATACCATTCTTTCCCTATTGTAATTGAGATCAGGGTTTCAATGCATTCCCTCCAGTGGAATTTGACTGAAATCTTTAAACATTTAGAACTCGTTTTCTAGAAACTGCATTTATCATATGAAATGTGTTGGATTGTATTTGATAAAAATTCAAAATATGTACTTTTCATATGAGAATTGATTGGAATATTGGTGTTTGGGGATTTGTTTCTTTTTGCACATTGCAATGTAATCCAAATTCATAGAATTTGATGGTTTTTGTTCATATTTGGGATTCGCAGGTTGAGTCATATTCTTTGTTGTATGTGTCTTATGTTGGGATTCGATATGCATGGTTTTGGCATTGATGGAATGTGCTTAATTATTTTGATTATAGATGAGTATATATATTCATTAGTATTCTAGTTGGTAGATATGTTGGATATGGACATTCGGTTATATGTAAGTCGATATGTATGTATTATTAATTGCTTATTACGATACCTATTTATGACTAGCATTTTCCATTTGGTATGATCTAATTCCATTTACAACACCTCCTTATGATTCAAAGGTTATGCCCATAAGTTTTAAGTTGAAAAATTTACTACTATAGCACATGCACAGTAAAAAAAAGCATATGTCGCACCCTCTTACAAAATACAAACCCATTTGTCATTTTAATCCTTCCATGTTTATGCATATCTTATATGAACTTGTGCAAGATACACGAGATGAATTTTTTCCTTTTAAAAATCATCATCAATCGACGCAAAATAGATGAAATAAGGTTGAAAATTCAAATTTAGGTGACTCTAAGACCATAATTTATTGTCAAAGTCCTTACTAGTTTTGGAGGTGGGGACCTCCATAAAACAGGTTGGTCCAAAAGATAATTTAAATTATTTATCCTTAGAAGTTGCTCGATATGCCAGATCACTTCATTGTGACTTGAAATTTTGGGCTTGGTAATTTCTTATTTTAATATAGGTTGTATGGTACTTAATGTAATGTTTATACTTCAACTCAACAATGCACATTTAAGGTCGAGGTCAAGGACATGGTAGAGGCCGTGGTGTTGGCCACAAGGCTAACCGTCAGGACACCCCTCCTCAGAGTTCCCATGAGAGTGATCGTGAGGAACAACAGGGTTCTCAGAATAATCAAGGAGATGGAGATTAGAATATGGGTCAACCGAGGTTGGAGGGCACATAGTTGTGTCATTTACTCAAGGAGGTTCTTGCCCGCTTAGGTCTAAGATAGGAGGGTGATCAATTGGTGGTTAGGGAGAGAGAGAGAGGTCTCCCAAGAGGAGAGAGATTACAGTTGAGAAGGAGGCTATATTAGTTGGACATTTGAGGGATCTTTTGAGAGCACACCCTCCTACTTTTGATGGGATTGGTAGTGGTTTGGAGGCAGAGACCTGGTTAATTGATTTGAATAGGTTTTTTTCCATGCATTTGTATGGAAGTAACACCAAGACTAGGTGTGCTATCATGCACCTTAGAGGTTTTTCTTCCATGTGGTGGAATTTGGAGGAGCAGAAACTACACTTGGATATAGATTTTTTATCATGGGAGATGTTTCTTGAGAGATTCAGAGCTTGGTTCATGTCCGATCATTGGCGGTGGTGTCATGCGGATGAGTTCCATGAGCTAAGGAAGATGGTGATGTCAATTGAGTAGTATGAGCAGATATTTTATGAGCTTTAACAGTATGCAGGCATAGGTGATGACGGGGATATGTTAGTGCAACATTTTATCAGGGGCTTGAATTCCCATATCAGTGGAGTTGTTTGAGCCAAAAACCATGGAGGTGGTTGTAGAGAAGGCTCGGATAGTAGAAGATAATTTGGCCATGGCACTAGGTGGTCATACAGGTGTGTAGATTAGTAGTGCACCTCCAACAGGTTTTGGGTCTCAAGGTGGTCAGTTTCAGGCTATGAGATCCTCTAAGGGCCATCAAGCATCCACTAAGGGTGAGCAGCAGCAACAACATCCCTAGATGAAACTTGGGAATTCTCAATATCAGCAAGGTTATAGTGGCTCTCAGTATAGGAAAAACCAGAATTTGTAGTGAGCCAAGCAGTATCATCTCAATCAGCCAGCACATAGCTCATAATCTGTAGTCAGTAGTGGTAGTTTCCATCAATCTAGTGCACCTTCAGGTGGCCCGAGGTATGGCAGAGGTGTGGGTTGTTTTTCTTGCGGCTAGCAGGGTCACATAGCTAGGCAATATCCTCAGAAGGGCACATCTAGATTTAGTAAGAGGTCGGCAGCTTCAGAGTCGATAGTAGGGGATGCAGGAAGGTCCCACAGAGTGTTTGCAATGGTGGATAACTGCCAGGCTAAGCATTAGGGTACAGTGGTAGAGGCTTCAAGTAGAAGACGGGCAGTTGACTACGGAGCCTGTGGAAGTTTTGGAGCATAGGAGACTCACCTACAAGGGTCGAGACATTGAGCAGGTGTGGGTCCAGTGGGATCCTATTTTTGAGTCTCTAGTCCCTTTTTAGGATGTGATAATTATACCCTTATCTATTGCAGGCTTCTAGGAGTAAGCCTGGTTCTAGGGGGGAGAATGTAGTGCCCCTTAGTTTTTTTTTGTTACTGACAGTTACTTGACTATATTTGGACATTATGATACTTTGCTTGGTGTTGGATTCACAATTATGATGATAGTTGATGATGCTTTTATCACTAATGCTTATGCTTATGTTATATCTGGTATATGGGTTTAATGGATTATGCAGATTAATCTTATTATCTGCATCATGTGATTATTTGATGATTTTTTTTACCTTGTTGTTAGCATGTTTATTGTGTGTTAATGTATTTTGGTGAAGGGGAAACAATGTCATATCACTCGCTTTTGAGTGCCCTATGACACTGCAACTTTCCTCTCACAATGTGTTTGACTATTTGACTATGTACATGCTCGATGGTGTGGTTTGTTGTAGGTTGCAGGTACCAGGCATCGACTCCACCTGAATTTCCAAGTTTGAGCGTGCCTTAAACCCAATGGAGATTGTTGAAATGGAGATAGCATATGTCCCCTATGTTGAGCCATCATCCTTGATGAGGATGAATATTCATTTTTCTTACCATGTCTGTGTGGTCAATTTGAGTTGGTTAGTCGATGTTGTTGTCATATTTCCTTTCGTGCCACTGTGACGTTGGATATTGCTTGGTATTATATTTATTTGATTAAATTGGATTGATTTGTACTTGATTGATTATTATATTAAAATAAAAGATTATTGTAGTTAAAAGGTATTTTGATAGTTTAAATAAATGTTTTAATACATTTGTGGTTTTGATAAATAAAATATTATTAATGTTTAATTTGATTTAAATAAATTAAAATGTATGATTTAATAAAGAAATATTAAAATAAATGTATATTATTATTTTATTGTGCAAATGATTTCAAAATGAAAGATTAAATTAATAAATTAAGTATTTTAATTGTTGATTTATTATGAGCAAATAATAAGGTATGGTTAAATTATAAAAATAATAATAATAATTTAAAGAAGAGTAGCAATGGAGATTGGGGAAATGGTAAATAAATTGGTTGATTGGCATAAAGAAAGGGGCTTTTTGCATTCTTTTCTTGGGGGAAAACTAATTCTTATTTCTAGTTCCCATAAGTGTTTCTTGTTCTTGAAAGCTTTATTCTAGTTTTTGGGGATTCTGGAATTGAAATTGTTGCAGAGTTGTTGGGGTTTTTTTTTAAGAAATTCAAGTTGTTGTTTGGAAACTTAGACCCAGCATCAACCTTCAGCTCATTTAATCAAACTATTCCAGGTTCCCTTTTTCCTATAATATTTCTCTTTGTTTGGAATAAATACTTGAAGTTGTATGTTATTTGAAACAAAATATTCTTGTGTTTGTTTGTGTTTGATTTGGAGCAATGGATATATGCATTTTCTGGAATTGACACAACTCTCCCAACTGTAGCTATATGCTTATTCTATAATTTTGTGTCCCATACATTATCCTCGTTGCATAGCATTGGAAAAAAATTCTTAAATTTGGAAATACCTTGTTTTCTTTCGCCCTCCATGCTAGAGTCAATTTTGTAAAAGCTTTGTGGTTTTCGAATACCATTCTTTCCCTACACCTTTGTGGTTTTTGAATACCATTCTTTCCCTGTTCCTTTATGGTTTCCAAATACCCTTCTTTCCCTGTTGTAATTGAGATTAGGGTTTCAATGCATTCACTACAGTGGAATTTTACTAAAATCTTTAAATATTTAGAACTCATTTTCTAGAAACTGCATTTATCATATGAAATGTGTTGGATTGTATTTGATAAAAATTTGAAATATGTACTTCACATATGAGAATTGATTGGCATATTGGTGTTTGGGGATTTTTTTCTTTTACACATTGCAATGTAATCTAAATTGGTAGAATTCAATGTTTTTTGTTGATATTTGTGATTCATAGGTTGAGTCATATTCTTTGCTATATGTGTCTTTTGTTGGGATTCGATGTGCATGGTTTTGGAATTGATGGACTGTGCTTAATTCTTTTGATTATTGAAGAGTATATATATTCATTAGTATTCTAGTTGGTAGATATGTTGGATATGGGTGTTTGGTTATATGTAAGTCGATATGCATGTATTACTAATTGCTTAAATTACGATACCTATATATGACTAGCATTTTCCATGTTCTATGATCTAATTCCATTTACAGCACCTCCTTACGATTCAAAGGTTATGCCCATAAGTTTTAATTTGAAGCATATACTACTGTAGCACATGCATAGTAAAAAAAACATATGTCACACCCTCTTGCAAAATACAAACCCATTTTTCATTTTAATCCTTCCATGTTTATGTATATCTTATATGACCTTGTGCAAGATACACGAGATGAATTTCATCCTTTTAAAAATCATCATCAATCGACGCAAAATAGATGAAATAAGGTTGAAAATTCAAATTTAGGTGACACTAAAACCATAATTGATTTTCAAAGTCCTTAATAGTTTTGGAGGTGGGGACCTCCATAAAATGGGCTGGTCCAAAAGATAATTTAAATTATGTATCCTTAGAAGTTGCTTGATATGCCAGATCACTTCATTGTGACTTGAAATTTTGGGCTTGGTAATTTCTTCTTTTAATATAGGTTGTATGGTACTTAATGTAATGTATGTATGTATGTATGTATGTATGTATGTATGTATGTATGTATGTATGTATGTATGTATGTATGTATGTATGTATGTATTTATGTATGTATGTATGTATGTATGTAGGTACGTTTTGTATAAGTATATAAATATTGTTTATAAAAATAGGAAGCATGGTATTTCAAATAGTAGTTAGTTATGGTACTCATATATGTGTGTGTGTGTGTGTGTGTTTGTGTATGTATGTATGTATAAGTACATTTGTATACAAATTTATATGGGTAAAATCTATATTCAGATAGTTGTGTTTACTTAATTAAATATTAGGAAAACTGTATATTTCAGTATTTCTTAGAATGAAAGATCATGGTAGAGAATGAAATTTGAACTAGGAAAATGATAAGAAGGATGTTTCATTTTGTGAACATAAATTAGATCGTTGTGGAATTTTGCTTAAGAAATGAATTTGATGACTCCTTGGAATGGTAGCCCTCTCACATTTTTTTGTATTGACTGATTTGTAGATTCCTTACATTTATAGTTGTTGAGAGTTAATGTATTTTTGTGTAAACTTCTTGTAAGATGGGATGTTGCTTGTGAAAGTATTTTATGGGATTCCTTCTTGTGTTTAATGGATTTGGAATTCTTCCAGAGGCTTGGGGGAAATACATTATTGGTTGAATTGTTGTATTGATTCTTGAAATGGTTGCTATATTTACTTGTGATATGTTGTTATGGGTCTTTATCCATGCACTCCTTATTTGTATTATGGTGGTGTATTGAGAGTGAGATGGTCCATGCCTTGCTCAGGATGCATACTTTTGTGGTTTTTGTTTTATGTGCATTATGGCTTTACCCTGATGGTTTTGTTGGGTCTTCTAGTTGCTAGTAGGGGGAGTGGCTCTCAATGGGGTTCAGTGCACAAAGTGGCATCTAGGACAACCCATGTGGGAGCTTATTAACTAAGTGATAACCTATTTAAAATGATCTAGGGGTTGGGTAGACTACACATTAATCAAGATAAGTGAATACATTTCCCATGGTTGTAGTGCTCATTTAGGCTAAGGATGGGTTGAGAAGGCCTGGTTGGAAAGACCAACTTCCTTGTCCTCACGAAAGGAAGATTGGTTCCGCATGTGTCACCCTATGGGGTCAGGACCTAGTGAGAGGTTTCTAGGACAACCATAGATGGGGTCTAGTGAAAGACTACCAAGACAACCCATGTCAAGACCATGTGATGACACTCTTCCCTACGTAGACTAGCATTCCCTTTTTTTGTTCTCTCCCTTGGTATGTTCTCTATTTAGCCCTGTTATGTTAGTTTTTGGTCGCCTTGTTTGTTATTGTGCCACCTTATTGCTATCTTCTAGCACGGGGGGTGGACCTTAGGGTTCCACATGGTCGGGTGGATTGCAATTTTTCTCCATTGGGTTTTCCCTATTGTTGATCATTCATGTGGTAGAAATTCTTGGTGATGTGGACTCCTGCACTTGTTCTAGTTTGAGTGAACCATTTGTCATGTACTTGTATTTCACTATAACTCATTTGTATCATGAATTGTACTCTAATGTATAATCTCCCCAATTGATCATGGGAAACACTAATGTAATGATATAATGATGTAATGTTGTAATTAATTGTTGAACTATCTCATGTAATGGATAATGTTATTGATGTACCCTGTTTATGTTAGTTAATAAAATTGAATCTAAACGGTATCAATTGATGACATTTTATGGTTATTTCATAATGGTTGATCATTTAAATGTGATGGATTAAATGAAATTTCATATTGTAGACGAATCTTGTTTAATGAGATGATTTATAATTCTTGTAAGTTTTTTTAATGGGATTCTAGTAACGTAACCTCAGAACCTTAGAAGACTTAGTTTAGAACTCAAGCTATTGTTTCATCTGCAATCTATAGTACGTTGCATTTCAAAAAAATATATGTTTTGTTTTTATGTGTTAGCATGTTGTCCTCTAGGGTTTTGTGGCGGGGCGTTACAAAACATATACACTAATGATAGATGTATTTGGTAGCTATGTCATACGAAAAAAATTGAGCATGTTATATATCAAGAAAGAAAGGATGTTACAAATCATCTTCTTGGTTGTGTCCTAAATTTAATTCTTGGATGTATGATTTTCAATTAGTACATATGGCACTAAAATTGGTTCGCGTTGACCTACAAACATAGCTAGTTTTAGAAATTGATAGAAATTTCATGTGATGTCTATGAGATCATGATGGAAGCCATGTCATGCAAAAATTTATTGAATGTACACACCTATAGATAGAATATAATTTATTCAAATTTCTTCATTTTATGGTCAAATTATATATCATTCTACACATCCATATGGTGGTTTTGTTATATAGAGGAGTTTAGAGGAATTTATGAATAGAATTACTCCAATAGGTTCTTAGTGTAACAAAAATAGGGAGGCTTATGAAGATGCAAGAAAGGTAAAGCTAAGAATATCATCATAATATTAGGGTATTTTTGCATTCATTACATTAATAAAGTTACTAATTATAGATACTCAATATAAACAATAGGAAAACTCTACTACTATGCTTCTTATTGCATTCATATAATTTAACAAGTTTGCACCTCCATTAGTTCTTATCCCTTCTCCATCTCAAACAGGAATTTTACATAATTATAATTCACCTCTACATCCTATGTTCTCTAGAAATTTGAATGATGATGATGCATGTGATTTCATCATCTTATATATATATAAGTCCTGAAACAAATGCACAACAATGGCCTCTAATACTTATATAAAATCAAGAAATGAGTAAAAATCACAAATCTAATTTGAGAAGAAAATACATTAGTATTTTTTTAATATTCTCTCCACAATATTAAAATCAACTAAAAAGAATTGATTTATATTTGCACAGAAAAGTTACTAATTTGAATTACCACAAAATTTAGTAAAATCATATAAGGCACTTCGACCACATATGCAAAATAAAATTAAGTATTCTAGTAAATACTAGTAGAGGCAAGTATTTTTTACCCCTTAATGTAAACCAAAGATACACTATTGATTGTGATCATAATAGTTTCCAACTAAACCATACAGAGTATTTAGGAGTTAGTTGTGATGTATTTCTCAATAAATTGTGACCAACCAAAAGGAGAGAACAAAAAACAAAAAACTTACCAAATTTACCCTAGAGTTCATTTTTCAAAAAAAATAAGTAGTGAATAAAAATAAATCCAATCTCTTTGACAATGAAAAATTATATTTTAAATATCAAACTTCAAAGCAGACAAAGGGGCATGTTCCACTAGGCATGCTAGAATGAGTGCAATAAAAATAGAATAATAAATGAAATTTAAAATAATAATTAAAATTATACAAACCTTATGTTGGTGTTTTTTCCAATAGAATCTTGAAGTCCTCTAAAGGGTAGCCAGCCCTTATGCTCAAGAAACATCAAAGCTAGTGGCCAACTAACAAATGAAGGATTATGAGACCTTCATTCCTACTCTTTAGGCTTTGTGGGACCAAGGATGGTGTTCCTAATTGTGCTAAAGCAATATTTGTCTAATGGAGAACACATTTAAATACATAGATCAATTCCTATTAATTGCAAATAAACGCAATTCACTGAATATTTGGCAAACCTTTGAGTAAATTATCATTTACTTGCTAGGAATAAGGGAATACTTTGGACACATACTTCATAATTGAGAAATTTTATAATGAATTTTGTTCTCATTTTAAATCCCTAGATAGGCTTATCACTAGCTCGTTCACTCGCAAGATTTTTCAACAAACAGACTAGTGCTTCATCAATTGGGATAATGGAGTCAAATATGCAAGAACCAGCAATATATAAGCTATATAATTCAGAAATTGATGGACTATTACCATAATGCTTTGCAATATGAAAACTCACAATGTCTGAAACACAACTCCTTACCAATTCCTATGCAATTTCTTATAAATCTGCGACCCTCTTCAAGCATTTAATCGACTCTTTGAGTCAAAGCAAAAATAAGGCCACACATTCAATTAGACAACTAAAGATAAATGAGAAGACCATTGATATTTTCATTTATAATCTACAAAAAAGGTACATAGGAGAGTACTCGTTTCATAACTAATTTTTTTTTTGATATTTGTAGCTTCTATAAACTAATTTAAGATTATTACATATAGGACCCATGACCAAGACAAGCTATTGTTCCATTCATTCATATTTTCTATAGTATGCTCCTTCTTGAGCTTAGCTTCTACCTAGACTATCACTAGACTTAAAATTTGAACCCTTTGCAATGAGCCCTAAAATCCCTTTTATAGATCAAGGGAGCAACAAGCCTCTAGCTCAAATGCAATTACATTTCAAATGCATTTCATTTCAAAAGAAATTTCAACTGCATTTTAGATATTTCTTGAACAATTGCATGTAATCATTTACCATACAAGGGAAACAAAATTTGCACCATTTACACAAGAACCAGTCGATGCTGCCAAAATCATTGTTAGCTGTCAACGAACCTTTACATTCCATACCCATGTCAAACCAAAAATTTCTTCATGATACCATCTCAAAGGCATCCTTAGTTAGCACAAAAGACAAAAACCCACATATGCAAAGAGTGCAAGAACGACCACCATAGCAATATTAATACCAAAACACAAAAATTAGGACCAAATACCATCTCTCTCAATCAAAACCAAAATGAACACCAAAACCAGAGCCAAAGTACACACGCCCACTTCACGTCCTCGTGGAGGTTGGAGAATCCACTGCTTCTTCTTCATTAGTGTCCTTTCTTTTAGTAGAATAAGTATGCCTACTTGGTGCCTTCACTGAAATTGGAGCAACCGATACCACCTCCTCATTCGAGTTTGCAAATTCAATCAAAACCATGAGGTACTAGCGATAACCTGAATCCATCTCAGTTTTGATGTCTAAGGGGCTATCTAAAATTTTGATAGGAGAATTGTGTTGTCCCAAAGAGCCTCAACCGTACCTAATCTTTCTCCTTATTCCTCTCATGAACTTTGTAGGCTCCTTCTCTTTAGCCTCTATTGTTTCTCTAATTACAACTTAGTTCCTTAACTGGTAATTTCTCCTCACTACAACTTGCATAGGCCTCTTGCCACGGGCCTCTTTCTTATCCTCTTGCTTAGGATTTAGAACAATTTTGGGTGTGCTTTATTCACCCCTTGGAACATTACAATGTGATTCCTACATGTTGAGCCTTGGAGACTTCTGCACTGGGGTAGGAGAAACAACTGACTTGCTCATTTTTACTGAGGAAAAGACTTCACAAATGTAGAACACTCTTCTCACCGGCTTAGAGGATTTTAGCTCTTGATTGCAATGATAAAAAAAAATGCAATCAACCTCTCATTTATTGAGTAATTTGCTCAAGTTGATCATTAATGCTCAATTAAAACCACACGAGCGAGTAGATAATAAACTACTAGAATTCACATCATAGTCATTAATTACCCAAGTAAAGTGCATGAAAAATTTTGTACCTACCTTAATGATTATAGGAGAGTAACCATTCACACGCATAATGATCAAATTTGATTAATCCTACAAATGCCTCTTGCCATTAATGCTCATTCACATGAAGCAAAAATGGCTATCGTGCTCATATTTCTGGTTTTAAACGTAATCTATGGATCTCCTAATGAAGTGGTCTTTTGGACAACTCAAATTGAGTCAATAGGGTTTGAATTCTTGATACCATCACTCGCCAATTCTTGACCAATGGTATTCATTCAAGTAGGCGCCAACACACTCATCTGCAAGCTCCACCATTCATTCCTCTAGGGGACCAAGGAATCTATGTGTCACAAGCCCATTGACCCCATAGCTTCAAATTAATTATTGTTTAAGTCTTGTGGGGTTAGTGGGGGACGGTTGAGAGTTAATCTCACCGTTGCATCTCATCTGTTAGATCAAAACCTTGAAGTGTTGGGTTCACCATCGAAGATTGGGCCCCATACCTACAGGGGACATGTGTTGAAAGCCTGTTGACCCTGCAGCTTTTGTTAAGCCATTATTTTAATCATGTGGGGTTGGTGAGGAATGGCCAAGATTAGATCTAGTGATTAGATGGTGGTCTATTTTGCACATGTATGTAAATAACATTAGTCTTAAAAATGGGTCCATGACTAGGCTAACGAGACTTGACCCTCAAGATTAAAAGCTTATAACTTAAGTCTTTTAACAAAAAAATTCAGTCTAATTTAGGCAATATTTAGGTCAATAAAGAGCACGATGTGACCAATGGACCTAGACAAAGGGGTCGATAAAGACAAAATTTTGAAAGGCCCAATACATGACTTAAATGATTGGCGACCGGCCCCAACAAGTCAACACAAAAATAGAACGCCCAAGGGTTTATGATGGAAAATTTGTAAAATGATGGTTTCTAGGCCAAAACCCTAACCTACCCTTGGACAAAAGGCTCGGAAATCATGATCAAAACATGGACTTGCTCAAGATTCTGCCAAAATTTTGGAAGCTCTATCACCTTAGATGGAGCGTGAAGTAGATTTTCTTAGTTTAAAAAGTGATTGTAGATGCTCAATTTTGTGTAATATTTGTAAAGGTATAATGAGGACATGATTGAGATATTCAAAAATAGATTAAAGATTGTTTTCGAGAGATTTCCCAATTCATGAAAGTAATGGTAAATTTATAAATTTTTGAGTGAAAAATAATGGTCATAATTGATTATCAATCTTGAGAAGTAGAGATATTATTTGGATTTAACTAGTTTGATTGACTTGTTAACTTAATCTATTGATTGGTTAACTCACCTAATTGAATAGTTAACTAGATTGATTGATTAATCAACTAACCTAACTAACCATTTTACTATCTTAATTGATCAATCAATTAACTTGATTGATAGTTATATCGATCAAATAACTAGTTAACTAATTTGATTGATGAGTGAAAGGTGAAATTGACTATATTGACATGAGTGAAATGTGGATGAGGATAATTAGGATTATTTATTTATTTTAATTGGATATATATGCATGGATAATTAATTAATTAACTTTTTATAGGGATATATTAAGGTAAATAAGATTAATTAATTAATTGACGAGGTGAATTATCATGCCAAAATTAAACTAGTAAAATGTTGAAAAGATAAAGATAATATAATCAGTTGATTAACAAAAGAATGAAAATAGAACTAATTAATTAGAATAGAGTTAGTTGACATCATTAGATTACATGATATTATGAAAAAGTTCAAGTGGAAAAATATAGGTCTAGAATTATTTACAACTATTTTCATATCATACCATAGTCTAAATTATGTAATTCTAATAACTATATTAAATTCAATGCAATATTAAACTATGTTCGATAGCTTCAATAATTTCATTTCTTCTACTCTAAGAAATAGTAGTGGTATATATGTTATCAAAGCATAACAAGACACATCCTTCTACTCAAAATCAAATAAGATGGGTTACACAAGAAAACATACCCAATATGGTTATCTCTAAGTTAAATGTAATTGGTATATCCTCCATCTACACACTTAGATCAAACACATTAGACATATCTATAGAATACACCCACAGCTAAAGAACAACATATTAACTTAACCAACATGAATTTTCATATATCAACATATAATTAGAAAAATTGTGAACTTAAAAAACCATAAAATTCTAATAATGTATAACAATATATGCCATCGAAGATGTTAATCAATTATCATCAACCAAACTACACAACCATAATTACATCACTCAAACTATTAGACACAATTAAATCATTAAACACTCAACAAATACTCTATCTATCAACCATGTCCTAGAACAAGTTGTAGCATTAATATAGATTAAGACATGGAAAAAATCAATAATGGATGGACCTTCCACATTTTAAAAAGAACCATGGCCTATGCATCCATAAATCACTCCTATCTTCCTTGTTATCTTGAAAGAATTTTTTTCTAAATCTATTTTTATAGAAAATGAAGGTAAGTTGAAACTTGCACCAATTATATCCTAGTCTTCCACAAAGGAATCTTTAGTAATTATCACCCTAGCTTTCTATTTATACAAACCATAATCTACCATAAATTGTTTAAACCATTTTAATTTTATAAATTTTTCATCTTAAAAAAAGCATAATACTTAGTTATTCGATCATCTTTAATTTCATGGAATTGCAGAACCCCGTTGATATCCAATTCTACCAATTATTCTTCAAGCAATGTTGGCACTTGAATAGATAGTTAAGTTCCTCTAGTAATATCATTTGTTTATCTATAAATATTCTTAATAATATCCTCATGAAATTTGAGTTGTACCCCATCTAAAATAATAATAGGGTTCTCCCAATTTTCCTCCTCAAATTTAAGAGGAAACTTAGGAAAAATAATCATACCTATGTGTTATTTTATAGGGGGAATCACATTTCACAAACCTTGTGATAATTGTTGAAATTGGTAAGTAGATGTAACTCTATAAGCTTAAACATCCATCTAAGCCCTGAAAATTTAAGAACACACCCTAAAAATTACAACCACTTGAAAATATATAACTACTTATTGGTGTCTAGATTTGAATGATCATGAATGATTGTTTTCAATCATGTTAGTGTGGAAAATAGCATTTTTCTCATTTCACAATGAGTTATGACTTTAATTACATGGATGGTCAATATGACATGTTTTCTAGATAAGAACAAACAACAACAATGTGGAGTGGGGCCCCAAACCATAGGGATACCAAAAAGACATTTACATGCAAGCAAGTGAAGGCAAGTTTGATACTATTCCTACACCAAGTAGTGATTTTGGGACACTTGTATAAATGTAGAGAGGACCTCATGTTTTCAATGATAGGTTTTATTTAGTATCATATGAGTGTGCCTTGTCATGTCAACCTCTAGTCATGCAGCATGTGACCTATTCATCTCTTTTCATGAGGTGCATTGTCATGCCATGTGAGGATTTTGTGTTCATACCATAAAGCACACATGAAGGACTATTGTGATACCATGACCATGAATTTCCTTCTTCCTTATTTGGTAGCTTAATGTTAGTCACATAATGATGTAATGTGTAATTTTAAGAATTGTGAACTTTTCTTTCAATATTGGTGATATTTTATCTTTTTTATGTGAGCCAACAATATTATTTTTATCCTTTTTATTTTAGCCAAAATTTTATGAATTTTCCAAGTGACTCTTGTGGTTAATTTTAACTTATTGTTGGAATTGTGCACATTTATTAACTTATTGTTTGAATTGATTTTTTTTTTCTTTTGGTATCTATGGAATTGTGGTGATTAAGGTAGATTCTTTTTGTTTGCTGATGTTGTTCTTGTGTTGTTATTTTCTTCTCACCATGTCATGGGAGAGGACCTATGGTTGAGTGTATATAAGAAAGTAGATGCAGGGAAACTTTGAGGATGGGGGTAATTGTGGGTTGTATGGGAAGTTATGATCCAATTACTTTCATAGTGATTTTATTCTTGATTACTATATATTGGAGGCTAATCCCCTTACACAAACATAAGTTAAATCGCTTTTAGAAATGTATGGAGAAGCCCCCTGATGTGTGGCCTTGATACCATCACTCCATGTGGTTCTTAGCATTGGTTCTTAGTTACTTGGTACTTGGTGGTGACCATGGAATCCTCATGGACATATATGTGATATTTGTGTTTTTATCCCAATGATGTGGAGGAGTGAATGTATGTTTTAATGAAAGATTAACATTGAATATAAGTTGCATGTAGGATATTTTCATTAATTAAATTGTAATTAGAATGTGTGAATTATTTTATCCATGTGAAAATGATTAATGATCATGGAATTTTTTTGTGTTGGAAGCTAATAAATAATATTTTATTTTGGAAAATATTATGCTTTTATAGTGTTTGATGTATCATGATTTATATTATATTTCTATTGATTAGCATTCAATTGTAGGTATTCTTTCCTATATTTAGGGTGTTGTTATGTTGCTTGCCTAATTTGGTGTGAAGAAGTTTTTGTTGCAATGATTTCATCCTTCTCTTGGTGACTTTAAAGAGTAATTCAACCCCTAGGGGGAGGATGTAATTCCCACCTGTTCCTTACCTTGAGATATTTATTTCTATGACTAGATTATCATGGTATTTTATCCCATTTCTATCTTTATAGGTATCTAGTTTATATATGTGATTATTTAATGATATTGTCATCTTGTATTTTACATCTATAGGTATGTATGTGGGTATGTGTAGGATCATGATGGGCCAAAAAGTGGCGATATGATGGGTATGTGTAGGGTATGTGGCTTATGACCTTTTTTATCCAAAATTGATGAAACAAAAAGGGTTTCTACAGGATATTCTCAACTTTCCACCAATATAAATCATACTTTACTTTGAATTTAATAAATAATTATTACTCATTTTCTATTTGAATTACAACTAAAGTCCTGATTGATAGGCTGATTGAAAAACATCTATAACTTTCAAACAATATCACATTTTCTGAATATGAAATATTCACCACATTCTATGCTTTGCATAATATAGGATCAAAAAAAGAAAAATTGAATTTCATGAAGTTTTGACCAAGTTATGGTGGTTAGACATATGAGTTTTTATATTTTTTAAAAGTTGTAAGAAAATATTCATAATTAATTATTTACTTGAAAAAAAATTACAAAAAATATGCATCACATCGAGACATGAGTCCTCTACTTATATCTAAAATCTTATAAAAAAATATTATCACTTTATTGTGGTTAGGGTGGTCAAACAGACACCTACTTCTTATTTTTTCCTGAAATTTAAGTACTACTACATTGAAATTTCAAATTTTCACCAAATAATTTTTTTTATTTTTAAATAAATCTGGTAGTTTAGAAACTACATTCAATTTGCTACAGATTCTATTCTTACATATCTTTGAAATAATATAGATAACTTATTCAAAATTTTATGTCAAGTTGCCTAACTCTGATTTTTCTAATTTTTTTGCCACTTAAGGGCCTGTTTTTTCCATGATGATCCTGCACATACCTATGTGTTACATAGAGGAATGATATTATCATTATGTTCATATACTATATGATTATTGATTATCATATTTTCACAGTTATATATTATGGAGATAGCATAGTATCGGGCATTAGATGATTATGCATTGCTTCAACTATGATGCATGTAACAGGTACCCTTGACATGGGTTTTGAGTATGTAGGTATAGGATTATTTCTCCACCTAAATATGTAGGTCTAAGTTATTCCCCAACAATGGTTAAATCAAAGGTGTCACTTTGGATTAATGTGTCTAGTTTCCTCTATTGTACTTGATTTGATTGAGAAATAATTCCTTATTTTCCCATGGTTAGTTGGATCAAAATTGGTAGGGATTCGGATATCCACACATTGTAAAAATACCCATACATTTGTGATTACAATTGTGGTTGTTTACTTCCTCATTTGTTTTCAACTATAGTTTGAAGGTTAAATCTTTGTGTGTGAATAATATTTAATGCATTTTAGAAATAAAGAAAACTCAAGAAAGAAAAGGGATGAATTCTAGCTTAATTGCATTCTGAATCATCCATTAGTTTGGGAAATGAAGAGGAATTATTTCATAAATTATTTAATTGAGAAATAGTTTTTTAAGGAATTATAAGGATTTTATTAAAGTAATTAAAAATGGCTTATTGAATTAAATAAGTCTTAATTTCATTAGGCTAGTGTTATCTTGTTAATGAAAATTATTAAATTGGCTCAAAGGCCTTAAGTTATAAAAATGATGTTTTAAATTCTATTTAATTTTTGAAAATTTATTAAAAAAAAAAAAAAAAACCAATTGGAAAATGAAAAAGGGCATAAAGGGAAAAAAGAGTGGTGTTTTTCATTGATTCTTCCATTTTGAAGAATAATGCTCTCAAACCCTCTCTCTTGGAGAAATTGGAAGAATTGGATAGAAAGCTTGGATGAAAGATTCCTTGGCTTGGATTTTCATCGAAGAAAGAAAGATTTCATTTTGTCGTATTGAATTGAAAGTGTGTGTGTGTGTATGTGTCTTTTCAACTCCTTGTGATTGTTGAAATTGGAATGGTTGAGCTCCATGGTTGAGGTAATTATCTTATCTTTTCCATTTATTTGAGTCCTCTCATCCCATAATTTTCATTCCCACATTATTGGTAGCATATGGATTTGTTGTTGATTTAATATCTTTCATTATGATTGAGCTAAATAATTGTTTGGGGAAAAAATTAAATGTCCAATTTTAAGCCACAATTATGGCAAAAAAATTAATAATTTAGAAAAATAGAATTTTATTGCAAAAGTGTGTATTTGTTCACATTTGAACCAAAAGGGTATAATTAGTTTTTGGAAATTTTGATTTTAAAACATTTAGCATTCACATTGGAGGATTTGAGAAAATTAAGGTTTTCTGCATTGAAAATATTTGTGAAATTTAGAATTTTAAAACCTCATTCGATTGAATTATTTTGTGGATGAAATTATCTCCAAAAAAAAATTTACATCCTTTGAACTCATTGCCTCTTGAAAATAAAAATTTATAGATTTTTCTATTTCTTACATGCTGGATTTGGATATTTTATGGTTTTCATTGTTCTAATAAATTTTAATTTTTTGAATTGGGAATGATTCTAATTGGTTTGGAATTGGAAGAAACAAGTCTCACTTTTATAGGAATCTTATAATATTATGCTTAAATTTTAATCTTATTTTTGTGCAATAAATTGTGTCATGCTCAAATAGTGTTCTGATGTGATGCACTTAGGATTTGAGTATCTGAAGAGTAGAAAGGACTTGGTAGATGTCTCTTGGGTGTTTCCCTTATATCAGGATGATTATTTGTACTCAGGTTCACAAATCTATACCTTGTGATATTGCAATGACGCTCTTCACCTACCTCTAAGATCCTCATCCTTGTGACTATTGGAGGTTGTATCCAACATGAGACCCATCTATAGCTATGTGTTCATGATTGTTTAAGACCCCAGTAGCTTGTGATCTTACTTGTGCTATATTTTATTGTCAAAAAATCTATGCTTGTATTATAGATACCTCTCGTGATTATTATGGTGATGTTGTCTCCTTGAGTGTGTTTATGCCTTGATTGGTTGATAATTATTGTTGGCATGTATGCCTATGATAGAGTAAATTTGCATCCCATGCGAAAATTCCCCTTTTTTCCTTTTTACACTTTAGAAAACCAAGTTTGGGGGAAAAAATCCACATAAGCTCATTGCCTTGGTTCCACTTGGCATTGGTTTTGCATGTCGATAGAAGCGAAACTGTTGTGGACGCCCGCGTGGCACGCAAATGTCTATGCGATGCACTAACGTCCATAACAGATTCTTATGTTTGAAGCATGCAGAGACGTTACACTTGCTATTTTGAACAAGTTGTAATGCCTCCACTTCAACCTCACTGACCCAAAATTGCCTGATTCTCTACAAATTCACCATTCCTTCATGCAGTCTCATCTTTTAGCAATCTTTCTAGGAAATCTTCAAGTATTCAATCCATTTTCCATACATCTTTGAGCACTCCATTCGCACTCCATCTAGCATTTTGCAAGCACTTTTTGCAGCAAAAGCATTGTTCAATCACTTCAATAGATCAGGTTTGGGACCACACCATTGAAACAGAAGCTCGAGTACTCTCATCTTATCCCCATTTTCCTTGAGTGCATTTGGTGGAGGTGGTAAGCTTCCCATTCCTCTCCTCTATTGTGTTGGTTGAGTAGCACTTTTACTGCTTTGTAGTGCTTTTGTTATCTTTCTTTATCATATTTATCTATCATCTTTATCTTGGTTGTACGTGGAGGTGGAAACACCAAAGCAGGGTCTGACCGAGGCAGGCCCCTATACAGCCCTTCCCCAACATTTTTCTCTCTTTTCTATGTGTAGGTTTAGGTGCTCTAAAATTTTGTTGGAAAGAAGAACTTATTTGCAAGAACCCTTTTGTATAATCTTCTTATCTCATTTGTGTACTTCTCTTTCAACTCACAATCTCTTTTTGACCTTCTTGAAACTATCTGTCAAGCTAATAGTTTATTTTCAGACTTTACTCTTGTCTTTCAGATTTTATGGTCGTATGGACGCTATTTCCCTTGTGAGACACTAGTGCACCACACTGTCATCCTAGGATGCACTTTCGTCCTCTAACAGAAAGCTCTCTAAGACACAGACCCAAATTTGAAAGTCAACTCACTTGACCTCCTTCTTTGTTTCGGATTTGCAGAGTGATTGAAGGGCCCTATAAGTCCTCATCATTCTCATCCCTACTTTTCCTAAATCCCACATTAGCTGACGTAAGTTTGGGAAGCCCTCCACTCTTGGCCCTCTGTGACCTAGGGCCTTGAACATGGTTAGTCCCCCACTCTTACATTTTTGGTGAACCCGACATGAACCAGTGTTTGTTCATCCGTCGGTTTTAAGACTCTTCCCCTTATACCTAGTGACTATTTTTTTTTGAGAGTTGTATGAGCATTACAACCCAGTCAACAACTTTCGGGCATGTCATTAGGAGAATTCTATGACACCTTCTGAAATACATGTCGAAGGTCACTTCTGATTTTTCTAATAGTCTCTCTACTAGTATTACTACTAGCCTTTCTGCAGGCTTCTTTTTTGGTCCTACCCTTGGTTTGGAGCAGTTGTCAAGAGGGGAGCTAGGATTCTATGATGAAACTAACCCTACTCCTCCTACATCTCCCACATAGTCATCAATAGATGAGTGTGAAGTTGTTCAAATCCCTCTTGAATATGTTGCCACCTTAAGCAAGAGGTTGGGCGACTTAGGAAATCATTTAGAAAGAAACCTGAGGATGCTCATAGCTTCTCGGGTCATTAGCGAGTTAAAACATATGGTCAAAAAGGACCAAATAGGCATAGAGCTCTTAGCTAGTCTTACTTGTCTAACAAAAGAATCTGCTCCTTCAAGTAATCCTCATTTTATTCAAAGAGCCTCTTTTGAAAGACGGGAGGGGCAGTTGGGAGTACCAATGCCTTCCATCTCAGCACACATGGCCGACACTATGCCCTCAATCAACATTCCTTCCACATCTGAAAAACCTAAAACTATCAAAGTAAACAAGGTCCCTTTGGGCTTCAGCTTCACCCCTCCTGTCACCTCTAGCAGTGGAGGTTTTGGCGAGGCAAGTGGTGGAGGATTTGGTAGCAGTGGTGGATTCGAAAGTGGAGATGGTGCTAGTGGAAGTGGTTCCAGTGGAGGTCATGTTGGTGGCTCTGGAAGTGGAGGTGGCTCTGGTGGGGGCCACACTGGTGGCGAAGGCTCTGGTGGTGGTTCTGACAGGGATCACACTAGTGGTTCCAATGGTGGCTCTGGAGGAGGATCCTCTAGCCCTATGTCTTTGAATGACCCTATTTTGAACACTCTTATTTATAATATGGGTAGGATGTAGAGCCAGTTGGAAATTCTTTCCCAAGCCTCTACCCAACCTATCTTTCAACCCTTTGTCTGACATAGTCCACTATCAGCAACAATCCTAAACACTCCCTTTCCTCAAGGAGCGGAGATTCTGAAGTTTGAGAAATACAGCGAAAAAGGGATCCACAGTCGCATGTTTCCACCTTTAACACCTTGTGTACCAACTTCTTCCATCATGATGCACTAATGGAAAAATTGTTTCCTCGGTCTCTCAAGGATACACGCTAGATTGGTATTGTTCCTTGTTGGATAATTCTATCTTCTCTTTCGATCAACTTGTGAACCAATTCCTTAGACAATTCTAGGCCAACATTGGACCGAAGATGACCTCGGATCTCGTCTGGTGTAAACAAGGATATAACGAAAATATTACAGATTTCATAGCACGATATCAAGCACTTTTTTCACAAATCTTGTACCCGTTGCCTGATTTCAACGTGCAGAAGGTATTCTTGGGAAACTTACAAAGGCCTTGGCAAGAAAATTTCACCCTAATGAAGTATCCTTCTTTCACACATTTGTGTGCAGCTTTGTGCAAATATCGGTACATGGTCACTCAATTTGAGGGACCTTCCTCATGTTCCCATTCTAAGGGAAGGTCTATAGTACTAACCTCTAGGAAGGGAAATTTTGTTATGAATGTGGTTTCCACCACAGATGACAGTAATCTTAGACGTAACAGGAAGTTTACAAATTTTTCAAAATCTTATTCATCCATCTTGCAAAAGTTGTTGAGGGATAAGATCATAAATTTTCCAAACCCGAAGCCAGACAAAGAACCTTACCCTAATTGGTATGATGGAAACACCTATTATCAATACCACCGAGTTAATGGGCATGATACTGAACATTGTATGTGCCTGCATCATGAGATACAAGATCGCATCGAGGACGATACTATCTGTCTCGATGGAAGTCAACAATTCACAAATAAGTCTATGGCAAAGGAGAACAGTGAATTGCAGATTTACACAGACCCATTTCCGTCACATTCTACCAATTTGATTATTGAACCCACTGACTCTCTGACCCATTCTGAGGCCTATATCAATATGATCGCAATTGTGACTACCACCCAATTTGCATTTGGTTTCCTGGATATAACATTTACTTCACAAGATCTACCCTTGAACAATAAGCCCTCTCCTCTTTACATTCCCGCTCACCTCAATGGTAACATTGTGACTAGAGTCTTGGTAGACCCCATGAGTTGAGTGAATGTCATCACAGAGGAAACATTGTGGCTTAATTCATTACATAGAAAATAATATGAAGAAACAAAATTGATTTTCTGTACGCATGACATTCTTTCCTTAAAACCTTATGGCTCAATAACTTTGTCCATCCTAGTTGGACCTAGGGCTAGATTGACATAGTTTTTTATGTCATCCCGAAGTCTGACCTATTTAGGATGAAGTTAGGCATACCTTGGCTAGCTTCCATGAATGGGGTTTCCTTTGTTATTCACAAATGCTTAAAATTTTCCCATGAAGGTGTCGTGCATGTAGTGCATGACATTGGGTATGAGCCCTTGGTGTCCCATGGTGGGTACTCATTGGATCATTTTTGGCCTGCCCCAGTCGGTCCACTCCCTCCAAGGAAAGACCTACTTTACAAGAATTATGTAAAGTATAAGACTGGGGGCAAGGGACAGCCAAAACTGACCCTTCATGTTATATAGCAATCGATTGCCTCTTCTTCCCGAACGGAGAAGGAAAATCCTGCACCAACTACTCCTACTTCTCATAAAACAAAGGAGGAGTCCATTTCAACTCCCACTCCTTCTCGTAAAGGAAAAGAAAAATTTACCTCTTCATGGGCTGCCACAAATCCTCCTCTTTATTGGGAAAAGTATCGGATGAGTCATCCCAGCAGCTATCCAGTGAGTCCGATGATTCCTCCTTGGTGTAGACCCAAGCTGAGGATCGCGGATCTCCCAAATGAATATCCTAGATTGTGGTATTACTTATATGGCAGAAAGAAAGGTTCTTGAAGGGAATTTGATGTGAGGCCTCCTACTATGCCTGCTTCCAAAGTAGCAAGTGAGAAGAGGCCCGTTGTTGAAGCTCTTGAGCTGACTCTTCTTGCGACTTCTCAACCTACTCCCCTTGCTCTCGTATAGGAGTCTATTCCTCTACCAGAAATGGCTATAGTGGACACTCCTATGGTCAAGCAAGAGCCTTCAATCCCTATGCAACCCCTAGCCTCTAGCTCTAAGATTTGTAGAAATTTCCTTGTGCAAGAGCACAAGCACTAACGAAAGGCTCTTATGGTTGAGCAGGCCGCTCAGCAGAAGGAGGAAGAGGAGAAGACCACCCCTATCCCAGGGTTTGTTGCATCATCCTCTTATTTTCTCCCCTCTACTTTCATTCAAATTATTTTTGCACCACCTCCAGCTCTCGTTGTGAGTACGAGGACACCTGTACAAGTGTTCATCACTCCTTCGATGGAGCCGCCTCTGTTGACATATGTTCCAAATATTCCACCCTTTCCAAAACCTGTAGAAATGGAAAACACTTCGGTGGCATCTACCCGGGTTCTCTCTGCCTCCTCTTCCTCTGCACCTCTTGCCTCGTCTATGGGGATTTTTCATCTCCTGACAAGGCTGAATTTGGAGAGTAGTTCTTCTGATAGTGAAGAACATAAGAGGATCCCGCCTCCTTGCTGAGGTGGTCATGTGTTGACTTTTTTTTTTTAGCACCAGAACCAGTCTTGGCTTCTCTTGAGTTTTTCACCACTCTTGAATCACTTAGTTGTGGATCTCAAGAACACCCTCTTTCATCCATTGGGATTGAGCATGGCACTCTTGTGAAGCATCTGTTCAATTTCATAGACAAATTTTTGGCCCTGTCAGCAATCTTTTCCAAATCACTAACCCTTACTCCACAAGAGGTGAGTGGAGAAGACCTTGAGGGGCCTTCCTCCTTAGCCCTTGTTGCAGGAGGGTTGGAAGCTCCTCCCCTTGACATTGTACCATTATAGGTCCATTTTCCTTCCCCCTATGATGATCTTGAGTGGGAAGCAAATGACCTCCTGGTTGATCAATGCTAGGGGAGGACCTCTCTTCTTTATCTATAATAGATTAGACATGTGTTTGTGATGTTTTTCCCTCGTAACCATGCTATGCATTCCTGGAGGACCCATGTCACCCTTATTGGTGCTTGGATATAGGTTTGTTTTTGTGTCATAAACCTTCTTCTATTTGTGCCATCATTCTTTTGTGTTTGTGCTTGATTTTCGGTAAATTGGGGACGATGCAAAGCATTGGGGGAATTTAGGCTTCCCCTCCATGTTGACCCAATTTTTTATTTTTACTTTATTTTATGTGCATTCTTCTTGATCTAGTTGGGGATTGATGATCTTTTTCCTTGCACTTCGGTTACCTATTATATAATATTGGATAAATCTGACCCTACAAAACCATATCCCCCTATGCCCTTTGTTTGTGTTTTTCTTTAATATTTCTCTCTTCTTTGCTTGAGTTGTCCTTTCCATGTAAGACAAATCCACATCTTCAATGTTCAAATTTTTGAAAATGTATCTATTGCCCAACGGATCTTTTCTAAAAAATTCTTACAAACATTCCTTTTTTGAAGACAACATTTGGAACAAGGGATCCTTTTGAAAGAATTTGAAAACTCCTCCTCCAAAGTGGGAATCACTTTGATCCTCCCCTTGCATTGCGGCATATTCTTCCTTTCAAATTCATTGATAAAGTGAGTCCTTGATGACAAATCAAACTATGTGTCCCTTGAGTGGACCTCTTCTTCACGTCGAGTTCCCGAGGGACCTCTTTGAAAGCTTTCCTATCTATTGATGTTCTATGTGACTGTCTGCTTGCCTACCTATGTGGCCACTTCCTAACATGTTCTATCTGAGGATAAACATGCCACTGCTTTTGACTCTATGGAGTCTACTTCCTTTGGTTTCCTCCATGAGAGAGATCTTGGGGGATACCTCCCTACAGGACTAAGCACCTATAGGGAACTTCCTTTGAGCTTCCTTCATGTGAGAGATCTTGGAGGTTGCTCCCATGCAGAACTGAGAACCTGTAGGGCCCTTTCCTTTGGTTTCCTCCATGAGAGATATCTTGGGGGATACCTCCCTACAAGACAGAGCACCTGTAGAGCGCTTCCTTTGAGCTTCCTCCATGTGAGAGATCTTGGAGGTTGCTCCCCTGCAGGATCGAGAACCTGTAGGGCACTTGCCTTTGCTTTCCTCCATGCAAGAGAGCTTTGGGACACCTCCCTGTAGGACCGAGAACCTTTAGGGCACTTTCCTTAGATGTTCTTCATGCAAGAGATCCTGTAGAATATCCTCCTTGCAAGTTTTTGGGTCTATAAGGCACATCCTAGGCTTCCTCTATGTGAGATATTTTAGGGGATGCCTCCTTGCAGGTCTGCAGATCTATAAGGTGCTTTCTTTCTTTAGCTTCATAGTTCTGAGAAGCTATAAAGTTCTTTTCTTGTCTTGCACTTTTGAGTTTTCCATATCGTGGTCTACTTCCTCATTGGTACAAGTATACATTTCTAACCCTATTACTACTTCAATCTACTTTACCGAGCACTCATCAGTATTCATGCTCCCTAAAGTGGGGGAAAAATGTGATAGAGTAAATTTGCACCGCATGTGCAAATTCCCCTTTTTGCCTTTTTCCACTTTAGAAAACCAAGTTCGGAGGAAAAAATCTGCATAAGCCCGCTACCTTGGTTCCACTTAGTGTTGGTTTTGCATGTCAATAGAAGAAAAACCATCATGGATGCCCGCGTGGCATGCAAATGTACGGATTCCTACATCTGAAGCATGTAGAGACATTACACTTGCTATTTTGAACAAGTTGTAATGTCTCCACTTCAACCTCACTGACCTAAAATCACCTAATTCTCTAAAAATTCACCATTCCATCATGCAGTCTCATCTTTTAGCAATATTTTTGGGAAATTTTCAAGTATTCAATCCATTTTACATACATCTTTGAGCACTCCATTCGCACTCCATCCAACATTTTGCAAGCACTTTTTGCAGCAATAGCATTGTTCAGTCACTTTAGTAGAGCAATTTTGGGACCACACCATTGCAACAGAGGCTCGAGTACTCTCATCTTCTCCCCATTTTCCTTGAGTGCATTTGGTGGAGATGGTAAGCTTCCCATTCATCTCCTCTATTACGTTGGTTGAGTAGCACTTTTACTGCTTTGTAGTGATTTTGTTATCTTTCTTTATCATATTTATCTATCATCTTTATCTTGGTTGTACGTGGAGGTGGAAACACCAAAGTGAGGTCTAACTGAGGCAGGCCCCTATATAGCCCTTCCCCAACATTTTTCTCTCTTTTCTGTGTGCAGGTTTAGGTGATCTAGAAGTTTGCTGGAAAGAACTTATTTGCAAGAACCCTTTGGTATAATCTTCTTATCTCATTTGCGTACTTCTCTTTCAACTCACAGTCTCTTTTCAACCTTCTTGAAACTATCTGTCAAGCTGATAGTTTATTTTCAGACTTTACTCATGTCTTCATACTTTCTAGTTGTACGAATGTCAGTGCCCCTATGAGATTCCATCATGTCGTGTTGTCATCCCTATTCTGCGCTTTCGTCCTCTGACAGAAAGCTCCCAGAGACAGAGCCAAATCTAAAAGTCAACTCGCTTGACCTCCTTCGTTTCAGATTTGCAGAGTGATTGAAGGGCCCTATAAGTCCTCATCATTCTCATCCCTACTTCTCCTAAATCCCACATTAGCTGAGGTAAGTTTGGGTAGCCATCCACTCTTGTCCCTCTGTGACTTGGGGCCTTGAACGTGGTCGGTCCCCCACTCTTACAATGCCCTAATTTTGTTACAAAAAATGGTGTCTCAACCTTGCAATTATAATGGGTTAATATATTAAGTGTGGGGGGTTGCAATGGGGTTACCTCCTAGCGAGGTTTGGGGAGATGACCTCCCTCCCCCAACAAGGGGTCTGAGGGGCACATACCATGGTAAGAGTTTAGGGGTAGTGCCCCCAAAAGCCACATTTTATGTATATTTTATTATTGTAAATCTAGATTGTTCACCATTAGGTCTTAGATCTAACGGTAGATATTTTGTTGGATTCTCTTGCCCTAGAAGGCAACCCTATTTTTATGAGGGAATTGTATTATGGTTGTGTAATGTGATGTATTCTAAGCTTCTGATATTTATTATTTTGCCTCCAGATCTCTAGTTGGTGGTATCTTATGAGAAGTTTTCTCTACAAGTATATTGTAATCTTCATGATTTCTAAATAATATATTGGGCAACTTTAGGAGTGGGGTTTTATCTTGAAAGGGTTTTCCCCATATAAATTATTGTGTTGTAGTATTTATGATATTTATATTTATTTATTTTTAAGTTTTTGTAACTGTTGTGAAGATCTATAAATTTTTTATTACCCTCCTCTAAAGATTAGTTTAGGAATTTTTTTCACTACCTTAGCTTCCTTATATATTTCTTATCTATATTTTTTTCAAATGGATGTTATGAAGGTTTTGTTTTGTTTCATGGCATGTATGTAATCCCTAATCCCATTTTTTTGTGTGAGTACAAGTGATTGTGCCCAAGTGACTATCTCCTAGCGTGATGAGGCAGACCTATGAGTACCACATGGCTAGAACCACCGTTGGGAACTTGCAAGTTCTTTGGAAGGATGTGTGCAAGTAGGATTCTTATACTCCTTTCCTAGCATGGAATCACCATTTGGTACTTATAAGTTCTTGGAGAAGCTTGGAAGGATGTGCAAGTAGGATTCCTCTACTCCTTGCCTTCAATTTCATCTTTATTGCATTATGTTGTAAAATATATAATTTAGGATGTTTGAATCCTTTCATGTAATTGTATTATTATATTGATACCTCCTTAGTGGTGGATTATAAACCACTTGAATAAGTATTGATGGTGTGACTATTGATTTTACTATGTCTCAACATTGGTTTCAAACACTCATGACATTTTATGTGTTTCATCATTATTTTGATGTTGGTTAAAATAAAACTAGAACATAATTGGATTTGGGTTTAAAATAAATGTAATGTGAAAAAAATATTCAATTATGTTAGCTTTGAAATGTAATTTTTTTCACTCTTAGTCCCAAGGTTATGAGACAAATACCTTGGTGAGGTGTCAGGTTTGGTTATCCTCATGGTTAAAGGGTGAGTGGGAGTTTTTAAAATGTTCTCCTTCATTCCTCATGCCATCGGACTCATTTTGGAGTCCCTTGTAGACCTCCCAACCATTGGGAAGCATATCCTTCATTTTTTGTGTATTGGAGAGTGGGTGTGATTATCCCTCTTGTTCTCATGATTATTTTTTATCTTTTTGGATTCCATTTGTCTTTTGATATTTTTTTTGTGAGTCTTGGGTGTTGTCCCTACGTATGAGACTTAGCACTGATCATATATTCAATCTCTAGCCAAGATTACAATTTAAAAGTAGGATGTCAGCATAATTGTTAGACTCTAGCATGTGTTTTGGACTCCAACACATCTAAAGGAATCTAACAAATCATGCTAGTGTCTCTCTAGTGCACTAGTGTCCTTTATGGGTGTTATAGTCCTCTGGCACATTGTAGTCCTCTATTTCATCAAATAAAAAATATTTCTAGGCATTTCTCAATAAACTTTATTTACAAAAGTTGGTCTTCTAAGACTTTTAAGTATTCCCATGTTGACACTTAGTTGATACGTGCCATTGTTTGGAATTTATTCCACCTTTTGAATTGGTAAGTGTGTCTTTACACAATAGTGACTTGTTATCATTCTAATTATTGGGATGCTTGTACTTCCTAGTAGTGAAACCTCTTGCAGAGGTCTTCCATTGTGTTTTAGCGTCTTTGTGTTCTCATGGAGTGGATTGGAGGTGGTTTTATCCCTCATCCTACCTCGTGTTTAGGAAACTATTGGTCATTTTATCTAGTCAAGGTATGGTATCTCTAGTGGTTAAACCTCTTACTTGGGTTTCCCCAAGTTGTGTGTGTTGTTAAGTGTGTGTAGGAGATGGATTCAAGGTAGATGATTCTCTCATCCTACCCTATTGTTGAGTCAGTGAGAGAATGTGATTATAGGTTAGTACTTGATCATCATTGTGGTAACATTTATCTCTTTCTTGTGGGTTCATCATGGTGGATTGGTCACATAATTATTTAGTCTTTCACTTGTGCCACCTTGCTTAAAGAAATGGTAAGGTTTTTATTTATCTTTCCCTTGTGTCATTGTGCTAGGCATTACACTTGTGTCCATGTGTAAGCATGCATTACAACATGACAATGTCATATAATGAACATTAAAGGTGCTCTTATGTTATATTTTTAAGAAATGGTCAGTTCACTTAGCTAATGTCTTAGGTACATTGTAACGCCCCGCCACGCAACCCTAAGGGAAATTGCAATTAACAACACAAACATAATAATTTTTTTTTTATTAAGAACAAATAACATGCAAGTTCACTACCCATTTCCAACAACCCCTAAGGTTACGAGACTGAGTTTACTTAAACCCAAACAAGAACATGAATTAAAATCATAACATTTAATTACTTAACAAATTAAATGCACATACATTCCATACATGATAAAAATACATCAAGGCATAAGAGATTCCACATGATTCCAATAATATGAATTACAATATGATTACAACACTCATTCCCCGAATGAGGTAAATCCAATAAACAAGGTTACCAATTACATCTTCTACCTCGATACAAAGAGGGGTAATAAATTTCAATAATAACATAAAAGAATAAAGCATGAAAGAATTGGATCCCACGAGCTCTCCAATTGGAAACCTCATCCACACGAACAAAAGGATGACCCAACGAATTAAGGTGCACGTTCCACCCAACCATGTGATACCCGAAGGCTCACCCCACATGCTAGGAGATAGTAACAAGGAATCCTATACAAGACCAGCAACCTCTAGACACAGGTTAACTCACACTAATACAACCAATCACGTGAACCATACAACCAAAAGGATAACACAAGTACAACTCTAACATCACTGACATAAGTCACACTACTTCCAGAAATAAAACCGATCGAGTATGATAAGAAGACCATACACATAAAACCAAATACCAACTGTTGTCATAGAAAGAGTGTCATCACACAGCTCATCATGGGATATCCTCTGGGAATCTTCCTAGGCTCCGGCCCCCACTATGAGTTGTCCTGGTGGCCTCTACCAAATCTCGGCACCCATACTCACTCATGCGGAATCAAATACCTCTCGTAAGGACAAGATAGATGACCTTGCCATTCCAGGCCTTCCTGTCTCATCCCAAGTCTATACAAGCCCTTGCATCCATGAGCGAGGCTCAATTATCTTAATTAATGTGAAAAACTACCTAACTTCTAAGTATATTGTTTTAGTTATCACTTGATTAAATCACCTCTGAAGGTTTCCCAGTTTACTTCTTTGGGCTCTAGCCCCTAACAGAAGCCACTCTTCTACTTGACAACATACCAAACAAAACCAAACACCAAGGGAATCCCAAGTGCATAACAACAAGATAAAACCACTCCAACTCTAGGGGGGAACACATAATGAAAACTCACTCCAAACACTGGAGACAACAAAAGTCAAAACTCTCTCCAAACACTGGAGGCAACAAATTTCAAAACCCTCTCCAAACACTGGAGGCAACAAAGGTCAAAACCCTCTCCAAACACTAGAGGCAACAAAAACCAAAACCCTCTCCAAACACTGGAGGCAACAAAATTCAAAACTCTCTCCAAAAATTGGAGGCAACAAAAACCAAAACCCTCTCCAAACACTAGAGGCAACAAAAGTCAAAACTCTCTCCAACGCTGGAGGCAACAAAACACATAAACCACTCTTAAATCAAGGGAGGCACAAAACATCCCTGTTCGTGAAAACCGGATAATACAATAGGATACAACTATACGCACTACCCAAGGCAATACAACGGTTGACTAACATAACGAAAACCCATACAAATAAATGAAACCCTATCTGGAAGACTTCAATACATTTACTCTATTTGCACATCGACATGAAAGAGGGAGAATGCATACAGAAAGGCAATTTGATGATTAATCACCTACTTTAGGATTTCCTAAATCCAAGCCAAACAAAGAGATATTGTTTATAATCAAGTACAAATAATTAAATTTGATTGCAACTACTCCAAGGTAATAGAAATTACGTTTATAATAACGAAGAAATTAGACTAATACTTTATCTCCCTATTTCTCCAATTACACAAAATAATTAAATCAACTTGCTAGTTAGGATCATTTGATTAAAATAAACAATCTTATTTCAACTTCGATAATAAATAATCACCTTAAATTCACTATATTTGAATACACATATATATATATAAGTGTATACTTAATGTATATACAATTTTATATATATTTAAATATCTAATTATCATATGAATAATTCCATTTTAAAACAACCAATTAAATTATTAATAAATACATATATATATATATATATATTCATTATATATATATACACATTATATGTATAATATATATATACCAAATATATATATATACATTATGTATATATAAATAATTATTAAAAACAAAATTTTATTTAAATCATATTATAATATATATTAATATAATATATATACATTATATATATAATATAAATTACTATATATAATATATATATTATATTATATATATTTATAATATAAAAATAAAAATAAAATTTAAAAATTTTAAATAAAAATAAATAAAACAACTTTATGTGGGCGCGGGCCCCTCCCATAAGGGAGAGGTCAAGCTACCATGCAACCTCCCCCATATGGGGGTGCCCTGTGTGAGCAGTGCCTCCAATGGGGTGTTGTGGGAGCAGGGCCAACCCCTCCCCCTCCAACAAAAACAATTTTTTAATAATTTTTTATAAAAACTTCCCATAATACACAAATAAGAAATACAGGGCAGACCCTGTATAGGAAAAAATTCCTGTGTAAAATTTTTTTGAAACCAAATTTTTTTCCCATAATAAACAAAAAAACACAGTATATTTATAAAATATACTTGTATGTATATATATATATATATATATAATGGGATATATATATATATACACAGGTATATTTATAAATATATACCCAAAACTTCCATTTTCAGCCAAACTGTGCAATTGCACAACAGAATTTTGCAATAAAATAAATAAATTTGTCAACACAACAACTGGGTTTAAGTTTCAGTTTGAAATGAAAATTTATTTTGATTTCCTTTCTATCTTTCCATTGTTTGATTCTTGTTTTGTTTTCTTTCCCATAATTTCAACAGAAGTTTGCAAGTTTTGAAACAAATTTGACATGGGTTATCATTGAACTTCAAATAGAATTTAAAAATTTTCCCACAGCATAACAAAATTTGAAACTCTTTCAAAATGAAACAAAAATCAAAGAAGAACCTAGTTTTTTCTCCAAAGCTTGAAGGATTCAAATGGTGCTTCCAAATCTTTTTCCAGCCCACCCAAGAAATCCAAACTTTTTCTTCAAATCCAAAACAAAGCCACAGCAAATCCTTTCTCCACCAAATTGAAAATTGCAAATTAAAAATGAAATTGTATGCTCTCATAGAGTTTCCCCAAATTTAGTCAAACCCCTAAAAATATCCCATCCACCAAATTTATTGCAAATTTGGGGATATTTTCATTTTTTTTTAAATTTAAAACAAAATTACTTTCCAAATGGAATTTCATGCATTTAAAAAAAAAATCTTTTGACAAAGAGAATTCAAAATTTTGAAAAGAAATTCTTTTACCTATTAATTTTCAAAAAGTGAAATTTAAAACATATTTTCATTTTTATTTTAATTTAACTCTAAATATCCAAACATGATTTCCATTTTTATTTTAATTTAAATATTAATATCCAATAATGCCAAAACAACTAACTTTATTTAATTTATCACCATTAACTTAATTAATCAATAAACTAAATCTAATTTTATTAATTAAATCAAATTAATCAATAAAGTAAATAACATTTCAACATAGCAACTAGATATATATTTAATCACCATTTTAACTACACCCTCCATTTAATAACCTTTATAATATGAAATTAAATAAATAACCAAGGAGGAATGAACCAAATTAAAACAACTAAACCCATCTACAACCCGACGACACACTATGACTAGGGTGATGACTTGGCATGGAAAACCTAGCTACTATCTCCCAATCGATGACCGTTGGTCAATGGAAACGCTCAAACCTGTGAAATCAGGTGGAGTCGATGTCTTGTACCTATCAACCTGCGAACAAAGAGTATATCGAACATGCATATATATGATATAATATAATAAAACACACCGTGAAAAGGAAATCGTAGAATCGTAGGGCACTCGCAAGCGAGTGATGCAATCTCATCCCCTTCACCAATACACTCATCACAGAATAACAGTTCCATCATAAACAAATATCTCATGCAATAACATGTTACAATAACTAATCATCAGTACACCAATTAAAACATAACAATAAAGCATTAGATAAGATACATCACATCGCACAAATAGGCTATCACTCTATAAATAGCAATCAAAACACACACACATGATAAAGCATCTCAATAACCAAAAAGCACATCAAAGCAAACAAGGACACACTGTCCAGCCAAAAAGCAAAATAGAGGGGTATTACATGTATGGCTTGGGGCATTACAACAAGGTAAAGTTGATAGTAAATTATTTAAGACAAATTTTCTATAAAATATAACTAAAATTTTGAGAAGGACCTTGTATCATATGAAAGGGGAGATTTCAAATAAATTGTTGCAATTTAGATAAGTTCAATCATCAAGTTGGAAATATCATTTTCATTTAACATTCCTACTTTGATGTTTTTGCTCCTACCTAATTTTTGAGCCTTAACATAAATATTATGATATATATTTCTCCCAATATTTAATCCTTGTTAGATATTTTAAAATTCTTTCATTTTATGCCAAAATAAGATTGTGATAACCATCTCTTCCTAAAGAGTGAAACAAACAATTCCAAAGTGATATTTACTTTATAGATGTTTTTTGAGTAATTCTAATGTTCAAAATGCTTTTCTATTATAATTAGCCACATTTTTGTACTATCCTCAAGTTGAGATTCATTTTAATTTATTTAAATGTAACTACATTGAAGCCTATTGCCAATTATCAATTCACATTTCTATGTAATTCAATAATTCAATTTATGTTTTTGAGATTTTTTTAGTAGAATTTTCATAAACTTGCATTTAGGATGGTGATTTTTTTTTTTTTTGGGGGGGGGGAAGACTATATATTCACATAATAATTATTTTTAAATATAATTTCATTTCTTTTTTAAATGGATGTCTTAAAGTTTGGAGTTGAATTAGTTTTTAAATACTTTTCTAAATTTTTCACTTGGGTGAGCCAAATTTACAAGTATAGCTACAATCTAGGCCCAAATTTTAAAATCATTATGGGAAAAAAATTGGTAGGAACCTATCTTATAATTAGTGAAGAGCCCTAGTAAGCAAGCTCAGCTATGCTAGTTGCTACCTAGAAGATTGAAACTCATACCTAGATATTATGTTACTCTAAGAAGGAATCACTTTCAATGAAACTCATACCTAGATATTATGTTTATTCTAAGAAGGAATCACTTTCAATTTTGCTTATTTACTTAACATATCTGAAAAAAATCAAATAGAAATAGTATGCTAAATATGATAATAAATAAAAATATATTATAGGCTATCAAATATTAGATTATTATGCTAAATAAAAGAAAAAAAATAGTTCAAACTAATCCATGTAAATAGAAATGAGTAGAGGAAGGTTAGAAAGTAATCTTATTTGGCTGGAAGAAAGAAAAATAGGCTTAAATGGGCTATAGAGAAAGTTTTAGAAGCTTCTAGAGATAATGATAAAAGGACTTTTAAAAATGTCAAATGTTGGTTTCTAGGTCTTAGCCATCGATATCTGACAAAATGGTGCAAATATTTGTCATCACTTCTCAAAATAGAGTAAATAACAAAAAAAATCTATATGATGACATTAAACAAGGAATTTAAAGCTATTGGGGCAGTATCTCAATTAATGCCCTATTTGAATTATTTCAACAGAGATTTGATACCTATGTAACTCTAGAATGGAATCTAGCTCTAGAGTGTCAAGATATGGTAATAGTGAAAAAGAAATGAGATAGGTGAGGAATGTAATAAGGGAATGAGAACTATCAAAAATGACAAAGATGAAATGAAGATGTTAGAGGTAAAGAGTGCATAGGAGGTTGAGATAGCCTTATAACACACTCATAGCAAAAGTATTAAATGTGTAATAGAAAGACAACACCTAGAATGTGTAGTAACAATGAATAGCAAGAGTGGGGAGAGAGAGAAGTTGATGATAACACTATGTTTATAAGTATATTGTGAATTATAAAAACATACCAAATAAGGGTTTCCTTCCAACAATTAGAAGGGCCCAAAATTTTAAAAATTAAATTAGATAATTGGTGTCTTTCAAATGCCAAGCTTCTAGACTTCAAGGGATGATGATTTTAAGCCTTTTATGAGTGCAGTCAAAAAGGCCCAAAATTCAAAAATTCATTAGAACTTGACTACTAGCACTTGTGTCATAAGACATTGGCATCTTTTATATACTAAGCTTCTAAACTATAATTAATGATGATTTTAAACCTCTTATAGTGCATTTCATTTTACTTCAATAGTATATATATATATATATAAACACTCGTAGATGTACATATCACACATATATATACTCATAAATGTATAAACAAATATATATATATATATATGAATACATATGTATAAGCATATAGACATACAAACACATGTGTATGTTTGAATGAATATTTATATGTTATAAAGAGAGAAATCATTTAGTTTTAGGTGGGAAAATATTTTGGCTCGAGCATGGTGAATGGTGAGCAGTAGGTGTTGGGCATGGATCTCTCTATGTCTGTTGGGCATTTTCAAGGTTACAAGGAATCCCTAGGTCATGTGAAATCCCCCTCGCCCTCCCCCCAGGCCTCACCCTTGGTGTCTTTTTTGTGCAATGGTGGATCAAAGAAAGATGATGGAATCTCTTCCTCTAGTAGTTTTGATAGGTCATGTGATGGTTCAGGTTTCCTATCTAAGCAAAGGGAAGGGTGAGTAGACCCTTGTCCCACTAGACATTTCAAAAGATTCTCTTCCAATGTGATCTCTATCAACAATCCTGATAAAGTGGTAGAAAGAGTAGTGGCTAAGATGGAGTTTTCATTAGTAGGTAAGTTTCTTGGTTAGAGTCCATACGTGATGTGAAATGGATTCCAAAGGATCATTGGACATCTCTACTATTTCAAGAGCCTTTTTTTCTTTCTTTTGTGTGGAGGACCTTGATAATTATTTGGTTGCGAGTTCTGATTTTTTGGTAAATCGAGTTTGTTTTTAAAAAAATTAGTTTCTTAGATCTGACCCATCTAAGGAGAATATTAACATAACTTTCATATTGGTGAGGCTTTCAAGTCTGAAAAGTATTTATTATTATTTTCAATTAATTGATAAATATGATCAAAGGTGTATTCTTGCAGCTGGATAGACAATAGTTCCAAGTCTACCCATAGAGTTATTGGAAGAAGTGTTAAAGGATATTACAATCTCATTTGGTCAATTACTTATCATATATCTAGTTACAATATTGTAAAGAAAGTTATCCTTCATGCTAGTATTTGTGCTTATATAAGCTCAAATACACCCCCTTACTATTGTAACTTTAAAATCAAAGTTTGGCTCTTGGGAACAAAACATGGTGTTTAAAAGGTCCCCATTTGCATGCTTTGTATATCACTCTCCTAGACACCTCGCAAAAATTGTTGCTCAAGGGATAAAGAAATGGTTTCTAACATCCTAGAACAAAAGAAACATTCTCCCATGTTTTTAACATCCTAGAACCAAAGAAACATTTCCCACTAACTCTACAAAGGCTATGGTAGTTGAGGATTTTGAGTCCTCCCCATTCTCAAGATTTGAAATATGTATCTCCAAGTGAACCTAAACTAAATATAGTAACTTGAGATGGTGAGCCTTTAAAGAAATCTCTTGAAGCATTATTATCATTGACAATGGCCTAAAATCCTTTTGATCCTATAGCTTCTACTCAAGATGATATTGTGTAGGATGGTCTCCCACCTTTGCAGCTTAAGGACTTGATGTTGGAGTATACTCAACTCAAAGGGTCAAAAGCTACTACAATTTCCTATTCTTTGAAGATTGTTTCTTCTTTGTTGTTATAGCCAAACAATCCACTAAAGGCTTCTCAAAACTCTTCAAAATCAATGACCAAGCCCACTCTACACCTCAAGGAGACCCAATCCCCACTAACAAGGAAGACCAAATTCACTGAGAAGCAAGTTGATGTAGATACAAACTCCAAGCTTGGACACCCATCATAATGATAGGGAAACATCAAAGAAAATTGTGAAAATATCAAAAGGTACATTTGATTTGGTGAAATATATAAAGAAATGAAGTTAATAGTGTGGAACATTATGGGATTGAATAACCCCTTAAAATAGGATACCCTAATGATCAAGAAACAAAAGTGCCAATTGAAAGGTTTGAGTTGATAAGGAAAATATTTTGATAGAAATCTCAATCAATGGGTAAAAATTCTATGAGTGCCTTTTGGGGAATAATTTCCTTGCAATACCATTTATGTTTCCTAGTTCTATTCTTACTATTTCTCCCCATCATATTGTTTTTTTTTCTCCCATGAAGAATGTTTTTATTATGTCTCAAATATTTAAGCCCCAAATCGGCATAAGGAGGAATCTTTGATCAAAACTTACTACCTATGGTTTTTAGCTAGAGATTTCAAGCCCCCACTTACTTCATTTGACAAGTGGGAGGCCCACAAAATCATTCAAATAGTATGGATGAAATTTTTGATTTTATCTCTTCTTGTGCCTTGATGGAGAATGAATGCTATGGTACTCAATCGTGATTTGATTTAAGTCCACTTATATAAGGTGCTCACCTCCATGTGTTAGTTTATTTCCCACTCTTTATTCTTATTAGTGCTTCCTATAGTTGGATTGAATCACTCTCCTATCTTTCCAAATAAACTTGCTCAAGAAAAGGAAGAACTCCCCCATTCGTTCTGAAAAATTATTCTCCTCACACCCTAATTTAAATTAGAGGGTGGGATATCTTGATCATGGGAAAGGCCATCTTCGAAAGCATAAAAAGTAGGAATGTTAAGACAAATGTCAAATATTGGAGCAAAACTTGTTTCAGCAATATCTTCTATACCAAGTTGGAAGTGACTAGGGAGCTAGAGAACATTCAAAATGAAATTAAAATTTTCAATTATGAGCCAAGAAAACTTTGAAAAAGATAAATTTTATGTAGAAGCTAAAATCCCTCATCTCCATGAAAGAAACTTACTGGAGTCAAAGTTCCAAGTCTCTATAACCCAAAGAAGTTGATAGGAATCTGAAGTTCTTCCATGTCAATTCCCTCGAGCACAAAGCTATCAATATAATAAAAGAAATAGTAAAATAACATAGAAATAGGATCCAAGATGAAGATAAAATCAAGGAGGCCATATCCTACTTCAATAATCTTATCTTGTTTGACTCCCATGTGGGGGACTCTTTTGCTAGAAAAAACACATTAATTTGATCTTGACTTGTGTTTCTTGAGGATAAGGCTTCTCTTATGGCCCTTACCTCAAAGGAGTAAATTAAAATTATGTTTTTTCTCATTTGAGGGGTGCAAAATGTTGGCAAGAGACATTGTACAAGTCATTTGGTTTTGTCATTGATGGCAACCCTGATCAGTGATCCTATCTGCACTTCAGTATTTGCTCGTACCAAAAGTCAGATTGAAGTTTTGTGTTAACTGTCAAAGTTAGAACAGAGCATCCAATAGAGTTGTGTTTATCAATTCATGTGCAATTCTCTGTTATCATTTTGAATTGTGGATCTCAGGGAAGGTTTTTTGATGCATAATCTATCTTATCCTTGAATCATAGAACCTCGTATTGATTGGTGTGTAAGTTAGAAGATCTAGTTGATTGTTTTTTAGTCTAACAATGCAAGAAGGCCGACTAAGTGAATATAGCGTGTTGCGGATATTCGAGGAATAATTGTTTGAAGTGTTTCATGCTCGAGCATGTTGTTTTTTGTCCTCACTATGTTTTGGCAGACTTTGGTTGGTGCGCATTAATAATTATGTTTTGAGCCGACAGTTTGAACATATTTTATATTTTATTGAAGCCGACATGTATTTGATGTAATCTCTTAATGTGGATATATATATAAGTGATTGTTCATATCATTTTTAGATATGTATGAGGTTTTTTGTGATGAGATGCGATAGTCAAAAGGATTATTGATCAATTGTGTGCAATTTCATTTGAGCAGAAAGAAGATTGGAAATTCGGATTAAAGCAGATAGAGTTTTAAGAGCAGAAGAGCAGAATCAGACAGAGTGAGAAAAATTCTACAAATGTGCTTAATCAGAACTGTAATTAGGCATTAGCAGATGCTATTTTATCAGTTAAAATCTTCTGGATGTAATCCAAATGTTTTTGTAAGACAGTGAGTATTCCTTTTTGTGTTTGAGCAGTGAGCTCTAGGTAGTGTGTCTGAATGCATGTGCATTCCATTTGTAAACACTTATTTTGAGTATACTCATATTGTGGATTGACCTCCACTATGGTTTTTCCCCTAATAGGGTTTCCACATAAAAAATCCTTGCATTATGGTGTTTTGGTTGATTGCTTTGTGTCCTTGCATTTTTCTTTTGGTTCAATGCTATAAGTGGTTTAAAGATTAGGTTAATAAAGTTAAATTTTGCAGAACACTAATTCACCCCCCTCTTAGTGTTCCTTGATTCCAACACAAAATACCAAGAATAAATGGCTTTCCCCACTATTTCTTTCAAAATTATTAGGAGATTTTTCCAAAGCATATTGTTGAGGCTACAAACAATTTTTTTTCTTCTAATAAAATTCTCAAGCAAGTGATCTAATTTTTTGTTCTTATATCAAAGAAACAAGAAGCTTAGCTATTTTCCATTTTTTCCCATAAGCTTATGAAACTCCCTTGCAAAATCTTTTCTAATATTCTAGCCTTGAAGATGCAAATACCTCCCCCCTCAACAAAGCAATTTTGTAAAATAACATATTCTAGTTCACAAAGTTGTTCACTTTATGGATACAAGTAAAGAAGTTAGCATGATCCTCAATCTAGATATACCAAAGCTTACAATTGGATGCACTTACAAGAGAAGTATGACTTAAGATAATTTCAAAAAATGAATTAACTACATTTCCAATCCTAAATTCTCTATCATCATCAATGGTTCCCCTTGTGGCTTCTTTGGAAAAAGTTTTGTAAAAAATTTGACACAATTGTTGCAATTGGGAAACTAAAAAGTTTCAAGTCCACATCTATGGCCTAGTCTATTACTCATCAACAATTTGTTGGTGATACAATAATTTTAGGTCAAGCTTCAATGGTTGAATCCAATGAGATGAAATCTTTATTTCAAGTTCATGAAAGAGTTTTTAAACAACAAAACAATTAGATGAGAAGTAATGTTTCCTTCTTAAGCACTTGAATACCAAGAAAATTAAAAATTCTATGACTACGCAATTTCCAAGTGGAGTTTCCCTTCTACCTACCTTTCCCTTTCTCCCTTCCTAGGATCCTTTCCTAAAGTCTTATGGTCCAAACTTAAACAAATTCAATCATGAGTTTACAAGCTAGAAAGACACTATTCTATATCAAGTCGATAAACTTTAACTTAAAAAATCCACTTTTTCGAATGTACTTGTCTATTTCATGTCTGCATTTTTCATGCCCTCAAAGAGAGATAAAATTTTTAAAAATATACAAAAAAATTTCCTCTAGATAGACTCAATGGAACTATACAAATTCCCACTCATTCATTGAATAGCAAGCTTGTCTTCAAAAGGGCTTTCCTAGTCTTGGCTTGAGGAGTTCAAAAAACTTCAATGGGGCCCTAGTCATCAAGTGTGTTTGGTACATGATCATTGAATGTGAAGACTAGACTAATGTTGTGAAAGCTAAATCCCTCCCTCTTTAAGTATCTAAAGCTTTTGCATGAGAAAATCCATAACAATGGATCACTTGTAAAAGGGAGTATAAAAAATCATCTCCTTACTCATAAATGACACCAAATAAAAGCTTGGTAATAGAGCCTTTATTAGATATTGGTAGGATTGATGGACCCCTTAGTTTCTTAGTTTGGTTGTGACAAATTATAATACTTTTGAAACAACTCATTGATAACAAGGTGGAAACATATATTGAAATTATTTTCTCCCAAAGATGATAAAAATCATCCCTTAAGCCTCCACTCTCCTCATGCCTCTCTTCACAAACCTCATGCCCCTTAGTTTCTTAGTCTGGTTTCCATCTTACTCAATCTCGTAGGAATAACATTCTTATTTGGGCTTCCCTCTATTGGTTCCTATTTTGTCTCCTTTATCTACTCCAAGTCTCTCCCATTTCTCTCAATTGTTGTTTCTAGGTAAATATTTAGCTCAAATCCCTTATGCCAAAGATTAATGTTTCCTTCTACCTAGAAGTCAAAAAACAATATTATGGACAACTTTGCAATGAGAAGCCTTTTCATTATCAACAAATGCTCCCTTTGAGGTAATGAAATGGAAAGTGTTAATGCATATTTTTGTTTCCTACAATTTTTCTATAATTGTTTGGGGTCAATTCTTCTTTGTTCAATATATCTTGGGTTCTCCAATCCTTTTATCAAGGCTGCCCTAAAACTCCTTTAGTCATTAACCTTACCTAAAGTTTTATGGAGTCGTCGGCTTTAAATGAGTAGTAGTTGTAGACATGCAAATAATCCTAACTAACATAGTGCATCTAATTCTGATCAATTATCATCAAATTCTTCTATTAATCAAATAAAGCAGTTTATTAGATTAATTCACTAATGTCCATCATGTTTAATTAAATAAATAATTTTTTTTAATTAAATAAATCAATTTGTTTAATTAAATAAATCAATTTGTTTAATTAAATCCCCAAAGTCCTCTTATTTAACTAAATAAATCAATTTGTTTAATTAAATCCCCAAAGTCCTCTTATTTAATTAAATAAATCAATTTGTTTAATTAAATTCCAAAAGTCCTCTTATTTGATTAAATAAATCAAATGATTTAAATCAAACATCATAAATTCACTAACCCACTCAAAGTTAATTAAATCTAAATTAATTAACTTTAATCACCTTCTAATCCTCATTAATAAATTCTCTAGCTTTTAACTCCCCAAGAGTTAAATCAACCCATTATTAACTAACCCAATTGCACATGAAAATAGTTTCTTTTAATTAACTAATTACCTCATTTATCCTCTCAAAAGCATATTCTAAGGAATATTCCTTCATTGACTCTTTTTATTTGACTTTCTTACCCAAACAATTTCCCTCCAAAACATCTCAACCACATGCATTTCATGCCTCTTACATCTCAAACACATGCAAAGTGTGTTCAATCCTCGCCCATTCACATTGAGACAAGTGTCCCAATCTCATTGGCTCTCTTTTAGTCCCACATTCCTCCCATCTCTCCATTCTTCAATCCTTCAACCTATAAATAGAAACCACTTCTACTTGAAATCCATCCACAATCTTATGCATTTGCACTATATGCACATTTCATCTTGTGCTTTATCACTCATCTTTGCTTTCCCATCATACCATTGGAAGCTTATCAAGGGGGTGAGAAAGGGCATACTTTTCACATCAAAGGAGCACCACTCCCACTATGGGATAGGTTTTGCACATGATTTTTGTATGTTCTCAATTAGTTTCTTTGATCTTTTATTGTTTTTTCTGCATCATGAAGTATGCTTGAATATCTCATAGGAGTACTTGGTTTGCTTTATTTAACTTGACCTATATGATAATGTTTGTCAAATTTTAACATTTGTAGGTTTAGTACTTACATATGGAGCTAGAAGGAGGGCTTTATCTGAAGCCATTACTTTATTTTGATCCTTGGAGTTGGACTTTAGAAGAATTTAAGCTAGATGTGTAGTTAGCTAATTAGCCATATAGAAGAAAGTAGAGTCAGGCATTGAGACTAAATTTTTATAGGCCATTGCATTAGTTAATGTGAACGCGCATTCTTAGGTTCACTTCGTGTAAGGATTCTTTGCCTTATTTCATTGCAATGCACATATGATTTATCATTTATGGGTGGTGATTATGAAGTGGTTAAGACTCAAGTAAAGCTACGGTGATGGAAAATATTAACCTGCATCATTCTCTTCTATGAAATATTTGTGATGTCATTTTGTCATACAGTTTGTGTGCCTTGACTAATATGCTTTGGTTTTTTTAATTTTGAATATTGTTGAATAGTTGTGTTCCTTATCTATGCTTTCTCATTGCTCTATTTTTTCTTTGATAAATACCTGTGCTCAAATCTGGTTTGGCATTGTGCATTCTATCCACATGAATGTTAATTTGTTTGAGAGGGGGCACCCCTTTATAGTTTTAGTAGGGTGTGGTGTTTTTCAATCCATTGGACAGTGCCTTCCTTGATTTCGTCGACCAATCCCATTATAGAGTAGGGCTCAAATTCATTGCTCATTGTGTTTTAACTGTAATTTTATTTATAAGTAGGATTATTGATTTGTTTGACCTTCAAATTGTTGGAAACTTGCAACCCATTAAATAAAATTTCCACATAACCCAAAAGAGAGATCTATGCAACTAAGTATTCAGAATCCACATGCAAGATAATAGACAACATACCCATGAAAATATGGTCCACAAGATATACCCTGGGAAAACCCTCAAGAGGGAAAAAACCTAGCCTCCAAAAGCATCCATCTCTCATGTATTATTCAGCAATAAATATTACAATACATTTTTTGAGTCTCCATGAACACCATTGAAGCAAAAAGCCCTCTCTAAGCAATCCATGTGAACAAGCATGCAACCACACATCTTGTGCCATGCTTCAAACCCTCACAAATGCTAACCAAAGCTAACATGCAAAATTGCATCTCATAATAACTACCCTTGTGGTTGCTTTTATAGAAGCAAGCTCCCACAAAACCACTAAGTGGTATTACACAAAACCATGTGAAGAAAACCATAAGATTACAAAACCATGTCCCCTTATTTAATATTGGGTACTTTATTTATTTTCCCCAATATTAAATAATTAATTTTTTAGCAACTCAACTTATGTCCCAATGTTACATGCAACATAAAGTGGCCCCAAGAATAATTTCATTAAATACATTTTGTAAGGTGTACAACACACCTTTTCCTAACATTCTCCCACTTTTTTTATACATTACATAAAGGGGACAAGTAACCTCAAAACATGAATCAAATGAACAATCCATATAGCCACATATACCATCATGGAATCAAAGTGCTCCATGTGCTCCATCAAGATACCTACAACAAGAATAAAAATGACCACCATCCCAAGAATGAATTCTCTCATCCTCCATCATGCCAATGCACAAAGATAAGAAGCCATCCAATAGAGAATCCACATAATCTATCACAATGAAGCATAATTTCTACTCAACTAATATCCCAAACACATACACTCAATCCAAAGGTAACAATATGCACTAGTAGTTGTCAAGATACACAAACCCATAGCTGAAATAACACCCATAGCAAGTGCCAATACATCCAACTATCCATACCTCCAAGGTATACAAAACATAGTAAACTCATGCCATAAACATATACACCCATAAACTGCAACCATAAACTCCATGTGCAAAACCTGTCACAGAAAGACATACACATCCAAGAGCTCCCACTACATGGGTAATGTAAATCTGAAAAATATCAAGGCATACCAAGTCTAGCAATTAGCATCATATAGAAAGTGTAAACAACATCATGTAGAACCAAGGAATCATCCACAGTGATATGCAAAACTGTAAATCAGTAACCTTGTAAGAATAACTCGCACCACAGGTCTCCATAGCTCTCCCAAGTTCTCCACACCCAACAAAGGAAAAAGATAAAAGAACCTCCATGTCATCACCCAAGAACATAAGTGAAAAAAAATGACCACAAGCTAGTGATTACAATAGCTCCATCCAAACCTCAAACCAATGTACTGTGAAACCAAACATCTAGGAAGATAAGCAAGACCAAAGAGAGAAACTTTGTACATCATATACCTATAGAAAAATCTCCTTCATACACCTCTAAATGTCAATTGTGTCAAGTATTATCTCCTCCACATCCCAAAATAAAATCCATGACAACACCCAACCGTTCAATCACCAAGATCAAACATAACATATGTATCATGTAATCAACATGGATGGAAGTCTCTCATAACCAAAGAAGATCAAACTAAATGCATTCCCAATGAAGGAAATAATCCCAATACATCTCCTAAACTCAACATCAATGAATGTAATCTCAATGCATGAGGAGATAAACATGAAAACACTCCTCAAATGAACCCTCCAAAACCATATATTCATATATCAAGATCCAAATGCATGAGAAGATAAAGCATAAAACATAAAGCACCTAAAAGTAACAATGAGCAATACCTCTCAAGTGAAACCATCAAGAAGACCAAGAGTGGGGAATGGGAATGCTCCTCCAAGATATCCAAGTCATCATGACTCATCCAAGAACACTCTCCTCATAGGTCCATGTTGAACTCACGTCCAACCAATCTGTATGCTCCTCAGACTTCCTACTAAAATCTCATCAAGAGTAACCATCTCAACACATGTCTCTAATCACAAGAGAACTCAAGCCTCGTCTATGTCTCCAAGTATCCATGAGTACCTGTAACCAACCAATCCATGCCAAACTCCAAATGCAACATAGAACCCTCATGAAGTAATCAAGCAAATGATCAATGTACCCAATACAAAGAGAACCTCACAAGATCAATGTCAAAGCTCCAATCATGAATCAGGAACATAAACATGGCAATATGATCTAACCATCTCCTACTAGGAGATCTCATACAATAATGTATACATCCTAGTCTCAAGAGAACAAGTACCATGCCAAAACTCAAACATGTGATCAAGAGTAAACCATGACATAATACAATAACCCTCTAAACCAAGAATCAACATATGTAATCAATATGAATAAAACCATCCCCTTTCAATGAAACCAAAAATTCCAATGAACCATTACTATATAAAAGTAGAATCCAAGAGTCCATCCATGACACCAACAATCATTGTAGAAGACCATCAAATGGTGAATCCACATCACTGCCAATAACTCCCACTGAACTGTGATACCGAGTCACACATGGCATCGTGACAACCATCCTCTCCATGAAGATCATCTATTTCTACACACACAACTGAACTGTCAGTAACATAACAAGTAGAACCAAAATCTGCAAGCCAAGAAGATACCTACAACCACCAAACCATCATAAACATATCCAACACTAACAATTCATCACTGTCAAAAAAATCCCACTGAAAAGTGTAACCAAGCTATCCCTGACATCATGATAAACCACATACTGCAAGTCCCAAAAACAACTGTCTAGGTACTATAATAAACATCCATCCTCTCATCTCTAAGCACACATACCAATGTACAAATGACCAAGAATAAGGCCAATTGTCAAAGTCTGCAACAACAATGCATCAAACCTACGGAATAAATACAATCCACAACCAATTCATCCCACTACAAGTAAATGGGTAGCTAATCCACAACCTGCATAACTTGTAGATCCAATCACTGAAACATGCAAACTCATCATCACATCAGTAAACTGCAAACTGAGATATCTAAGAGAATAACCATATAGACCAAATGACTCAAACACCAAATCAACCTCTGATCTAATTTTCCAAAAATGTCCATATTCAAGTACCATAGTTAAGGAACCAAACACCACCAACAACTCAACCCAACCGTGTTCTCATATCTACATAATCATAGTCAACTGCATAGGTCTCATATCATGACTGTACCTGGTAATACTATCTCACCTCCTCAACATGACAACAAAACCAGTAAACCAAGTGACTAAACCAAGTCACCAAAATTGAACATGCATCAACACTGAAATATCAATGGGAAAAGACAACCCATGTCCAAGTCATAAATGCAAGATATAAGTATAGACCACCTACAATATTGAACAACTTGTAGATACAACAATGCAACATACAAATAAAAGCATATACTAATAACCATGTCAAATGAGAGAATAATTTGAGATGTACAACTGAGCATACAATGAATCCAACATCAAATCTCCAAGATCCGGTCATCAATAAACTCATAGTATCACCATAGTCAAAATAACCCTTAAACAGATCAGATAAGGAAAATAGAAAATAAACCATGCCAAAACAATTCCAAAACTAATCCACTATGTAGTGCTCTGAACAAGCTTTCCGCCGACTATTCGAAGTCCAAAATCTGACTTCATATGCACCTAATATCACCTCTCAAAGCTCAAAACAAACACCTGACTTCCAGATAGAAAAACACTATCAAAACTATAAAATATCATAAAATCACTGTCACCACAATGAATATCTCTAAGTCACCTTTCCAATGAGTCCAAGAAGTCAAAAATCCAACATACTAGGCAAAAGTTATGCCCCTTTGAAGTAAAACACTAGTTTACACCTAAGGCAAAAAAAAATTTAGCCACCACTGGTGGCTGGGCGGCAGCCCCACCTAGGTGGTGCCGCTCCTTGGGTGGTAGACCCGAAATCCTTTTCAAAAATAATTTAATTTTTTTTTCATATCATATTTCTATAGGGCCCCTTTTTCAAAAAATTTGTGGGCGGAATTTAATTTTAATGGGCGGTTTAAAAAATATATATTAAATTTTATTTTTAAGGTTTTAAACCCCTTACAAAGGGGAAGACAGCGGAACCCGGCTTACCTGTCGGACGGGGGGGCCGCCACCAGCAATGTACCCCGGCTGACAGGGGCTGACATACCCTGTAGTTGTAGGGTGTTAGTCTTGCAGATGCAGGGTACGAAGGCTAGTGGGGTGTGGGCCAACCCACCCCCAATCAACTTTTTTTTTAATTTTTTTTTTTTCAAAAGTTTTCAAACAAACTTTTCAGTATTTCTAAAAAAAAATTATTTGATTTTGCAGGTCGAATTTAATGGCGATGGGAGATTTATTTTTTTATTTTTTATTTTTATGAGAAATAAAAAAAGACATTTGTATGGCCTACGAAATTGGGATTTTACAAAAAAAAAAATTGCATTTTTTTCAATTTCTCCAAAATAGGTCGAGTTATATATCAAAGTCTGTCTCTCGACCAACCTAGATCCAATTATGAGGTCCATTTTGTTCCAAGAGGTCTTCTTTAAATTTTCCCCCACAAAACCCTCACTTGAATGCAAAACCAAGAAACCCATTTTTCACCCCAAATCTACGAACAACCCATCAAAACATCAAACCCAAAACCCTCAGATCTGCAATAAAAAACCTGCAAAACCCTCATATTTTTCCATGACTTTGATTCTCGCATGCAATGCATAGATTCAAACTTAAACAATATTTTTCTTATTTTTCTCTACCAAGGGTTATACAACCACAACCAAAGCTCTGATACCACTTGTTGGAAACTTGCAGCCAATTAAAGATAGTTTCCACATAACCCAAAAGAGAGATCTACATGCAAGAGAATAGACAACATATCCATGAAAATATGACACAAGATATACCCTAGAAAACCCTCAAGAGGGAAAAAACCTAGTCTCCAAAAGCATCCAGAATCCACATGCAAGAGAATAGATAACATACCCATGAAAATATGACACAAGATATACCCTGGAAAACCCTTAAGAGGGAAAAAACCTAGTCTCTAAAAGCATCCATCTCTCATGTATTATTCAATAATAAATATTACAATACATCTTCTGAGTCTCCATGAACACCATTGAAGCAGCAAGCCCTCTCCAAGCAATCCATGTGAACAAGCATGCAACCACACATCCTATGCCATGCTTCAAACCCTCACAAATGCTAACCAGAGCTAACATGCAAAATTGCATCTCTCGATAACTACCCTCGTGGTTGCTTTTATAGAAGCAAGCTCCCACAAAACCACTAAGTGGTATTACACAAAACCATGTGACTAAAACCATGAGATTACAAAAAAATGACCCCTTATTTAATATTGGGTACTTTATTTATTTATTTTCCCCAATAATAAATAATTACATGTTTAGCAACTTATGTCCCAATGTTACATGCAACATAAATTGGCCCCAAGAATAATTTCATTAAATACATTTTGTAAGGTGTACAACACACCTTTTCCTAACAAAAATTAGCTGGGTACAGGAAATATTTCCTACGATGCATGCTACCCCTTGTCTAATGCACAACACATATTAGACTACTAAAGTCGTTACTTTATCTAACGAAGGATGTCAATGGGAAAAAATGCTTGTTCACACCAAGGAGCACTATAAAATGCAGATCTAGTTCTTGATATAAGCATTACTATTGTAATATGTTGATCTTTGTAAATGCATTTATTATTCTTGATATAAGCATTACATTACAGTGCATTTACAGTGCTCCTTCTAGATCCGCATCAAATGTTGAAGTCGTTACTTTATCTAAAGAATGATGCAGATGGAAAAAATGCTTATTCTTGTTGTAAAATGCTTGTTCTAGACTTTCATTACATTACTTGGAATGTGGATCTAGTTCTACACCATCCTTTTTGGGTATCCTTGGATTTTGTAAATTTTGGATTCAATTTTCCTTATTACCACCGTGAAAAACAAAATACTGAGGGGATGGTTAGCTTTAGCCAATGTTGATTTTGTTTGTAGGAAATCTGAATCGATTGGTTGGTTTTTTTTCATTTGAGGTGACAATGTTTGCGGTAGTTGCTACTTCAAATTCTTTAATATTCTGCCATTATATTTTGACATTATCTTTTATAGATTTGTTTGAATAAATAAATGTCCAATTTCTAACTGTTGAGTGAGTTTGAAAAGATTTCATTGACTATTGGTGACCTCTCTATAATGCTACAATAATGGGATAAAACATAACTTGATTTGGTGGAATAGTGTTGTCAGACTATGATTTGGTGGAGCAGCCTTTAAAGCTTTTTCTACATAGCCAATTATTTGGTTTTCCAACTTAGGGTTGCATAGAATCTGATTTTTAACATTATAACTATTATTTTTGTGATAATGTTGTATGCTTCATTGATTCCTTGAAATAAATCTCATTTCTAGGATTTTACTTTGTTTGCAGGTTTGTATCAAGAAATGATGGTGGTCTCTCTCACATGAGAATCAAATAGAAATATTTGAGTTGAAAAAAGTGGGCATAAAACTTGAACTTGAAAAAGTATTTTTAAATGCTTATTGTAATAGCCTAGGGCTTTCATTCTTGCTTTTTTTTTCTATTTTAGGACAACTCACTTCATCTTTGGGCTTAAAATTAACCAAAAAACTCAAGCTTTGTCAAAGTTGGATTAAAATTGAACATTAGAAACTCACTAGACTTTGATTTTGGGATCAAATTGAACAAGACAAACTCATATTTAAGCTTGGTGTTGTAAAAAGAATTCATCTTTATTTTAGGCTTAAAATGAACTTGTGCTTGCATTGTTTTGTAATTTTTTCACAAATTGTGTCATTCGAATGCATATGCACTTCACTTGTGCCTTTTGTCAATCTTGAGAATCAAAAGCATTCTAGTGACATGAATTGTTTAAAATTGCCCACACATTTCAAATTTGGATCTAAAATTGAACAATCATGCAAGTATGAAGGGAAGGCATTGTGTGTGTTCCCTCCTAGTGCAATCTAGGCAGTTGAACTAAAAATGTACTTCTTCGCTGTTGTTTATCTTTAGAGGGCTTTCCTTGGTGGGAAAAAGTACTCACCCCAAGGGAACGACCCAAGTGGTAATGAGCTAACGCCAAGCTCTTCTGAACCACTATATAAATTTGTGATTGCAAGGAAAGTTTGCAATTGACGGGAAGCAGTACATGATATCTCTCCCCTAGTATCTTTATGATGCATAAATCCCTTGTTCTAAGGGTTGGGAGACCTCTTGAGGGAGTCTATCATAGTACCCCCTGAACCAAATGTCCTTACTACAACCCTTTGTTTAGAAAGCCAAAAATCCTTAAATATTTGTTGGTACAAGAACAGTCATTCTGAAGCCACTTCGCATTTGTACTATTTGATAGTAGAAATAGAAAAAATCCTTAAGGTCTCTGGATCTTTAGGAATTTGAAATTTGGTGGTCTCAAGAAGTGTGTGTTGTGGAGGGGAGCTAGTGTCACCAAATTTCTAACTGTTCACTTTGTCTAGTGTTTGGAGAAATCTAAGTGGAGACTCAACAAATATAGCCATTTCTATCCTAGGATTGTACAATTTGTGAGTCAGTTAAACGCATTGCTTGGATCTCAAACTTTGAAACAAACATTCAATAATTCATCAAAATTTTAAACCCTTTGGAAAGAGCAAATATCCTTGAAGAGTCCAAATATTACTACCTATCCCTAGGGATTTTATCCTTAGAGGCTTCTAAATATTTGGTCCCATGTCTCAATTTTTTATCTCCAAAGTAAACCTAGGGAAACTATGGCTTTGACCCTTTGATTTTCACATAATCGACCCTATGGAATTAAAAAGACTTAAGACATAGATATTCGGTTTGAAAGTTAAGCAAGAAGTGTTGATGTGGTAAAAAGAATCCATTTAATCAAGATAAAAGATAATTGAACCCCACATATGTGTTTGTTCTAATGATTTCCTTCAAATTCAAAATTTTGAAACCAAAGCCCATTAGTCATAACAAGTGTCTTAGTCCAAAGGCTCTCAAGAAGCATCTTTTAGCACTTTACGAAACCAGAGATAGATTGGTATACAACTTTTACAAATGTGCTTCAAGAAACAATCCAAACTTGTATTCCTTCTATTATTGTCAGAATCCTGGTCTTTTCCAACATTTTGAATTTCTCACATAAGATTGAAAGTTTTAGAGGTATAGCATGTTCTTCAATACCTTGTTCTTGTAAACAAAGTTTTTCTAGGTTCATCTAAGATCAAACCAACATTTTCATTTGTCACATCATCGATCAAATCTCGTCTCACAAAAAAAATTTAGAGCTTTGGAAAAAATCAAAATTCTAGACCTAGGTAAATCATCAAACACATCAAAATCACCTTGTTTAGTTAGGAGTGTGAGAGTGCATCCTTTCTCATACCTTTAGTTAAATTAGCACCTCTTTGAACAAGTTCATCCTAAGGTCACATCCAACATCTTGGGATCTACAAGTTCATTATCCAAATCAAACCAATCAAAAATAAAATCCTAAAGTCTAGTATTCCTCCAAAGTTCTTAAAAATTCAAACATCCATATCATTCATCCTTCATTTGTCACATCATCCTCATTTGATCTTTAACCTCTTAGATTTTCTTTTTTTTACCTAAATTTTAGACCAGCCTAAGGAGTTAGAGGTTTACCTCCCATATTCCTAAAATTTGATCCCAATTTTATGGTCCAAATAAGATCACAACACAAGAAGATCATGGAGAAAAACAAAGAAACATCCACTTCAAGCGATTTGAGCCAAACTGCATCAGAATTTAACCCTATGGAATCTACCATCCCTTCACTCAACCCCCCTCAACAATCACAAGATATTCAAGAGGGAGGTTTTCAAGTGGAGGATGTCACCAACAACTTCCAAGGGATGACCCAAGATGAAATTGAACTTGTCCAAAATCCTGAAACACATAAGATTGTCAACACGATCATGAGGCTCAATCCCACACAATACATGTTGGAATTATCAAAGGAAGGGGCTAAACTCACTTTCAATTTTGATGTGAGCACTATTGTTGAACAACCTCTTGGGAATATGCCACCCACATCATTCGCACTAATGTCATTCCCAAGCATCATCCAACCCATCATACAACCAACATTTTCTCATGCTCCAATTCAACCCATGATCACCAAGGGGAGTTCATTACTCCAAGATCTTCAAACACATCCACTTGTCAACACTCAAAATATAGATGCTAACAAAATCTTGGGTATGCCCAATACCATCCCACAAGATCCAAAACATCCATATGTACCACTCATCTTCCATGATACCAACAATCCCTCCAACTTTTCCGCAATACCGGCATATCCTCTTGATACACAAGTCTCTCTCCCAATGATATGACAAGGACAAGTAGATTCATTTGGACAAATGGGGACTTTTAACGCATCATCTTCACTTTTGCAAGGGAACACACCACCAATCTTTTCATCATTCCCTCTTTTAACATCAACATCCCTGCCAATTCAAGGTTTAGGGCACCCCCTTTACCTAACATACCAATCCAAAACCAATCAAATCAAATCAATACTCTAGTCACAAGTCAAATCATCATGCCACTAATATCGCAACACCAAGTGGCACCAATCCAAACATCTCAACCAATCATCAACTCCATCTACAACACCTCAAACTCTCCAAAACGTGGTCTCCCAAGGACCTAGCACATCAATCATACTGCCTCCCACACAACCTCTTGTCATCACTCAACAAGCACTTCCACAACTACCACAACAATCTCTCATCAGACCATCTCACACCATTCCACCAAATCCTCCACTTCCACCCCCAAAACTAAATATATCAAATCAATACAGCATCACATTGCAAGCATCCTAGCAAGCATATCAAAAGTCTCTTCAACAATTCCAAGCTCAATAAACTGCACAAGATGCACAACAAGCCGCACAACAAGCGCTTCACACAACAAGCATAGAAGGCTTCCCAAGCACAAGCACAAGCTTTACTACAACAACAACAAGCCGCACATGCTACATAAGCTGTGCAAGCCACTCAAGCTACACAAGCCGCTCAACAAGCTCAAGCTCAAGCACAAGTGCAGCAAGCCAAAGCACAAGCCTTGCAATAGCATGCATAACAACAAGCATTGATAGCTCAATAGTAACAAGACCAACAACAAGCGTTGTTGGCACAACAACAATTACAAGCATACCAACAAGCATTGCTTGCACAGCAAAACTTACAGCAACCTCTCACGAACATGCAGCCTAATATGCAAGTCATCCCACCTATCATCCAAGCAACCATACCACCCCAAAACACACATCCCACCACCTGATCCACAAAATGGCTTATCTACACAAGTTAAATTGCTCTTGCAACAAGTGTTGGACATGCAATCAAGAAAGACAACGAAATCACAAGGAAATTTGTGTCCCTATCCATTTGATAGAAGCATTGTGATGGTTCCATTCCCACAAGGATTCGAGATACCAAAATTTGAAAAATACCATGGATTGGAAATCTTGAAGATCACATCAAGGAATTCCATTTACACTATATGGAAGTTGCATATGACGATTCCTATCTAATGCGACTCTTCCCTCAAATTTTGGTAGGTCTAGCAATGGAATGGTTTTCCCGCCTTCCCCCCAGAATTAAAAAGTTTCAAGAAATTGTGGACTTATTCATACAGAATTATTCATTTAACATAGGCATGGACGTGAGCTTGGAAGAATTATCCAGCCTAAAATAAGCCAAGGGAGAAACATTTGCATCCTTCTTGCAACGATGATGATCCAAGGCCAACAGGAGCAAATGGTTTATGCTAGAAGGACAACAAATTGGGACTATCATTTCCAACTTGAAGGGACCTTGTCCTTTCACTTGAAAATGCAATGCATAACAACCTATGACCAATTGATTCCCAAAGTGCTCAACATTGAAAGAGCCCTTATAGCACAAGGGGGCACACCCACATACCAAGACAATCGACCATCAACAAGTTACAATGACAAACCTCGCATGTGGGAAAAGAACAAAAATGTCACCATTGATGATGTCATTGACGCCAAATTTGTTATCAGTGCCCCAAGGAAGAATACACAACAACAAACGTACCAACAACCACAAATCAACCCATCATCACAACAACAACCCAACAATCAAATTGTCAACAACCTAAATGCTCAAGGGGGACCACCCCCAAGGAACAGATATCCCCCTAAACGAAAATACACACCACTTAGGGAACCAATCAAATCTGTCATGCAACAGATGGTACAAGATAATCTCATCAAAATCCCTATTTATGAAAATTACCAAGAGCCTCAAGTTAAACCACCATGGTATAATGAGAAGCACCTTTGTGACTTTCACAAAATAAAGGGACACACAACAACCAGTTGTATGAGACTCAAGAATCTGATCCAAGATCTCATTGATGATAATACCATGATAACCATTGAACAACCAGTTGAGAATAAAGATCTTAAAATATACACGAATCTGATGCCAGATCATAATAAAGGAAACAACAATGGTAAAGGAAAAAGCTACAACAATGCGAACCATATTTATGATCATGTTGTTGCTTCTTTGGATGAACGGGTAATAGTTGTCAATATCAAAGGACCTAGAGCCAAGTGTGGATTCACCACACATAGCGGAAAAATCGCCATCCCAGGACCTTCGCCACCACCCAAAGCACCCACTGCCAATCCAAAATCAATCCCTACTAGTTATAATGTCCTAGATCAACTGAAAAAGACCCCCGCTCAAATCTCCATCATGGAGTTGCTAAAAATATCATCCACACATAAAGACATCCTAGAGAAGGCATTAGTTGCATCTTTCATCCCCATAGATCTTGATGCTAACTAATTCCAAGCTATGGTCAGAAATATCACTACACCGCATCTCCTCACATTTTTTGAGCATGATCTCCCGACCCAACTATCTCATAACTGTGCACTCCACCTTGAAGTCTTGGTGGATGGAGATGTAGGTTTGAATATGTGTACTCTATAGCTAATAAAGAATCTGGGATTCTCAAAAGATGTCATCGAAAAAGGCAAAGGTATCACTATCAGGGCTTATGATGATCAAGAATGGGTGTCTCAAGGCACCATTCAACTCCCTATCCAAGTAGGGCCAACAATCATGGAAACCACTTGCCAAGTCCTTGACCTTGAACTACCATACAATATCCTCCTAGGGCACCCATGGATCCATGGGATGCAAGCTGTTGCATCCACTTTCCACCAATGTGTTAAATTCCCTCATCAAAACCAAGAAGTCACAATCCATGGTGATCTTGAACCATTCTATTATTGCAAAAATATTGAGGCCAAGTATTATAAGATCCCCCAAGTCCTGAAGAATGATGAGGGACCCACATCTCCTTATATAGACCCATCCACTCTAGCCTCCACTTTTGAGACAAAGACACCCTCCATTTCGGACATCCCCGATGTTAAGATTATTATTCAAGATCATGGATGTGGAGACTATAAAATGAAAAAGAGTGCCTTTGTGATAGGAGAGTTACCTCAATCTCCTCGATCTCATGGGAAGCCACAGCCAATCAACACAACATCTTAGACCTTCAAAGAAAAACCTACCACCTTCAAAAAATGGGGAGACCTAAGCAAAGAGGTGGTAGATGAGAAAGATGTATCAAGCCTATTGTATCAAGATAAAAGACATGTACCTGATCTTCCCATGGAAGATGATAACAAAGGACTATAGTTAATGTGTGGATGGGGCTACAACAAAAATGAAAAGCTTGGGAAAAATGACAACGGCCTATTAGAACCTATTATTCCTTAGAAGCACATAAAGAATCTTAGCCTTGTATGTACCCCTATAAATATAACTATTCTTGGAAAAGGTACCCCTATTTAAAAATTTGAAGCTCCTCCTCAATTACCGGTATCCATAGGTCTAACTCTAGATAATTATACCTTTGATATAACTAGCATGTATGACAAGGACTCCATCTCTGACTTACCCATGTTATTTGAGGATTCCTCCCTTTTTATGATCACTACCAAGTCTTTCGAGTTGAGTAACCGAACCATTGAACTAAAGCTTGTGTACCCCCAACTGATATACTATGACCAACGAAGACCACCGATTTTAGACACATTCGAAAATGATGAGGCTCTCTCAGAATTCATGGGACTAAGGGATACTCTACCATATGGAGATCATAAATCATGGTTTGATAGTGAGCTAGAAACACATGCCTACTATGGGGAAATGATTGAATCTCTTAGTTGCAAAATCTAAGACTAATATCTAGGTCTCTAAGTGAAAATCACATTGTGGCACTTTTTGACCTGAAAATAGTAAAAAGAAAGGATGTATCAAATGGTGAAAACCTCTTTGAGGCACCAAAGGATGAGGGATTCAATCTTCCCCTTAGTGTCATCCATCAGGAAAAATCAACAGTACTGGCAGAAAAATTGAACCCAGTCAATTTGGGAACTAAAGAGACACCACACATCACTTTCTATGCAAACTCACTTTTGACCAAGGAACAAGAAATTCTGGCTGCATTTTTTAAAGCAAGGAAAGTAAATTTTGCATGGACCTATGTTGACATGTCTGGTCTTGATCTAGAGGTAGTAGTCCATCATCTAGCAGTCTATCCAGAGGCAAAACCAGTAAGACAAAAATTAAGAAAGATGCATCCACAGATTGTATTATTGGTCAAACTTGAGTTGTAGAAACTCCTTGACATTGGTTTCATACGACCCATTGACCCCAAATGGGTTTCCAATATTTTACCTATTTCTAAGCCCACTAGGGGCATCCGTATCTACACAAATTTCAGGGACCTGAACAAAGCATGCCCTAAGGATGGTTTCCCTCTTCCCAACATAGACATGATTATAAATCTAATAGCAAGACATGAAATGCTATCATTAATGGATGGGTTTTCAAGGTATAATCAAATTATGATAGCAAAGGATGATCAGCACAAGACAGCCTTCACCTATCCATGGGGCACCTACTGCTAGAACATGATGCCATTTGGGTTAAAGAATGTTGGAGCTACATACCAAAAGGCTATGACTCATATTTTTCATGACATGATCCAAAAATATGTAGAGGATTATGTGGATGACATATAAACCAAATCAAGGAAGTGTCAAGACCACATAGTAGCACTAGGCTCTATTTTTGACAGACTAGAAGAATATAAAGTATGACTCAATCCTAAGAAATGTGTCTTCGGTGTGCAATCCAGAAAACTTCTAGGGTATATTGTATCAATGCAAGGAATCGAGATAGACCTTGTAAAAGTCAAAGAAATCCTTGAAATGGAAGCACCATGGACATTGAAGCAATTAAGGGGTTTGTAGGGAAGGCTCCAATCCATTCACAAATTCATAGCACAATTAGTAGATAAAACTGTCCCATATTCTCATCTACTCCACAAGGGGGTAGCATACAAATGGGATGTGAAATGTGACTAGGAATTCAATTAAATCAAGGAATACTTGCTAACATCGCCAGTCCTCATGCCACCAATCTAGAACAAACCATTGATCCTGTACATATTGGCGACAGTGGTAGGTAGAACCTTGGTGGGACATAAGCTAAATTACACATTCATTGAAAAATATTTTTTTGCAGTAGTGTTTGCCTCACAAAAATTTAGATACTACATGCTTGCTCATCAAATAAATCTCATCGCCAAGATAGATCCTCTAAAATATCTACTCTCTAAGGCAACACTCATAGGGTGAATGGCTAAGTAAGTCATGTTATTAACAGAATATGACATTGAGTATGTAGAATGGAAAGCTATCAAGGTACAAGTAATCGCAGATCAATTAGCGAAAGAACCTATATATTCAGAGAACCCCCTAGTATCAAAGTTTCCATATGAGTCCATTTTCAATCTCAGTGTAGCAGACCATTGGAAGGTGTACTTTGATAGGTCGTATACTTAGCATGGGTTAGGAGAAGGAGTCTTCTTCATCACACCACAAGAAGATTGCATCCCGAAGTCATATAAGCTATCTTTTCCATGCACCAATAATATGGTGGAGTATGTGGCTCTAGTCATAAGACTATGTATTGCAGTACAGTGGAAAATCATGGTACTTAAGGTTTGTGGAGACTCACAGTTAATTATCAACCAAGTCAATGATGCATACCAAACAAAGGATGACAAACTTACCCCATACAAGAAACTGGTGGAGGATCTCAAGGAATTATTCATCATCAAATTTGAGAAAATACCAAGGGTAAACAATAGAGCAGCTGATGCCATGGACACAATCGGATCATTGTTGGATATCCCACACAACATCCCTAAGTATGAATTACCGGTTGAGCAGCTTCTTGTACCAGCTTTCAAGGTATTGAATTCTAAGTTCGTGTGTGAAATCATTGGTCTCGGTGATCCTTGGTACCATGAAATATACACCTACCTAAAAATAGGAGCCCTCCCTTTCGACATCACCCCAAACCTCAAAAGAACCTTTATTAAGAAGACATCTCATTTCATTCTTAGGTGACACCCTCTACCGTAGAAGTATCGAAGAAACCCTTTTGTGATACCTTAACCCTGAAGAAGCTTTGACTGCTTTAACTGAGGTACATGATGGTATTTGTGCTTCACATTCTAGTGGTATGACCTTGGCCAAGAAACTACTAAGGACTGGGTACTACTGGCCTACGATGGAGAAAGAAGCTCATGACTATTTTCAAAAATGTTTGCAATGCCAACAACATGGGGACCTCGTCCATGCACCAGCTCAGGAGCTCCAACCGACTATAACACCTTGGCCCTTTTCACAATGGGGGCTCGATCTCATCGAAAAAATCACTCCCACTTCATCCAATGGACACAAGTTCATTATCACTACCATAGGGTACTTCACAAAGTGGGTAGAATCCATCCCCATGACCTACATCACAGGAAAGCAGATATCCAAGTTTATCTTGAACTACCTCATTTATCGTTATGGTGTCCCACAATCCCTTATCTCAGATAATGGGAAACCTTTCAAAAACTAGGACGTTCATAAGCTATGCCAAAAATTCAATATCCAACATCGCTTCTCCACCCCATATTACCCCCAAGGTAATAGCCAAGTTGAGGCTACTAATAAAACCATCTTGAAAATCCTAAAGAAAAAAATCAATGAAGTTGGTTGTGACTAGCACCTACAACTAAATCTTGGCTTATGGGCCTACCGAATGAGTATCTGTATGCCTACAGGCGCAACCCCTTTCTCCCTAGTCTATGGATTAGAAGCCATCCTTCCCATTGAGATCGAGCTCCCATCCTTAATAATATCATTGTAGAATCTCATTACTAATCAAGAATATCATGTGTCATGGTTAAACAAGCTAGAACTATTGGATGAGTGGCACATGGATGCTTTGAACCACCTACATTTCTATTAGAACTGTCTCAAAATGAGCTATAATAAGAAGATCAAGAGTCGATCATTTCAAGTTGGAGAGCTCGTGTTAAAAGAAAATCATAAGAATGTACCAAATCCAAATAGCAAAGGAAATTTTAAACCCAACTGGTTGGGACCCTTTGTCGTCATAGCAAGTTACAAATCAGGAGCATATCAGCTATCCACACCCGAAGGTGAGCCTCTTGGAGCCCATTAATAGCTCCCATCTCAAAAACATTTATGCATAAGCTTGCAAGGTATAAATCCAAAAATACAAAAAATACAAAAATCCAAAAAAATGATTGAAAACAGTAAAGGAAAAAATCATCCTCTAATGAAAACCACTTCAGTGGCACTTTGAGCAAGTACCTTGGTGAAAACCTGGCAATCATGCACCTTGTGTAAATAAAGTATTTTCCATCCACCATGGATTATTTGGCTTGTTTTGCATTACCTTCCATCACTTTCCATCACCCATCTCCTTCCATATTTCTTTCATCACCCATCTGTGTCCACATCATAGCTTGATCTTGTGTTGGTATCATATTCCATCCTAGAACTACTTGGCACATTCCTAAGGTCAGTGTGTCCTGCCAATATCGGAGTAGTCTATTGCATCATGTTGGGGCATGTTTTTATACCTGCATCAAATCAGATTCATGTATATTCATGAAATATTTATTTAAATCATAAAATCCAAAAACATTCATAAAACCAGAAAACCTCAAAATATCCAAAACATGTCAAAAATCCAAAAACAAGTCGAAAACAGAAAAAGTCAAAAATTGAGTCGTCATACTGAACTACATTGTCTCTAAGCTTGAACATAGGCAAGGCTAATCATTGATCAACCCCCGAGACATTAGGTCAGTCCTTTAGGAGTCTATCATAATAAATTGGCAATCCAACATGTTCATATTTCATCAATAAACAAGTTTGTGTTAGTCGAACTACCTGGTCTCTGTGTGTATAAGGTAGGCAAGGCTAATCTTTGATCAACCCCCGAGGCCCCTAGGATAGGTCCTTAGGTTAGGTTCTTGGTCAAAATCTCAAAAAACACAAAAACATTGGAAAATTTAAAAATCAAAATATTTGTAAAACATCTCGAAAAATCCCAAAAAAGCCTCAAAACATTTCAAAATACCAAAAACATTGATATATTCCAAAAAATCCAATGCATCCATCATCTCAAGATATTCTTCCCAATCCTCATGTTGCTTAACACTATCCTTGCATTGTAGTGTATCCTCAACAATATTACCATCATCAATCCATCAATCAGATCAATCAACCTTAGCTTGGTTTTCAACAAATTCCCAGCTGCTCTGAGCTTCACAAGACTTGAAATATTTCCCAACTCTATTTGAATACTACCAATGAACTGGTTATTAGACAAAATAAGGCCCTAGAGGTTTTGAAGTCTTGCAAACTCGAGTAAAATGGGTCCACTAAGAAGATTGAAAGACATCCAACAGAGTAAGATTTCCAAGAAGAAAAAGTTGTTGATAAACATGATCGATAAGCAGGTTTCCCTATAAAGATAACTTAACCATTGCAATGCAATCTCCAATCTGCTAAGGAATACTGCCAACCAAAGCATTCCATGAAAGATATAACACCCCATAATGTTGTAAATGCACAAAGTCAAGCAAAGCTATTTTCTTGAATCCACCACAAATTTCACCTAGAATGGTGCCACCAAGCTTATTGTTTGAAAAGACAAGGTTATTCAGCATTCCCAAAATAGAGCACTGAATTGTCATTTCTGAACTATGTCATCTCTGAGCTTAAACATAGGAAAGGATAATCTTTGATCATCCCCCAAGACACAAAAACACAAACATTTAAATAACCCAAAAATCTAAAAAACAACCTCATAACATTTCAAAAACATCCAAATATTTTAAAAAAAATCCATTCGTCCCATTTCACTTTCACCCGCAATAATCTCATCCATAATAAATCAATCGTCACCTTCATCCTTTGGAAAAACAAAGGAAACAACCACAACAATTATAAAATAAAGTTTCAAACGCAAACTCAAAATTGAAACAACAAACTTTTAAACGTAAAATCAAACTCTTGATCGTTTTAGAACATGTCAATCAACCTTATATCAACAGCCTTTTGAAAAACCTATCTACTTGCCACCATCCACTAACATGTCCTAGGATGCATCCTTCCTACAATTGGCATTATCTATTGGAAAATCACTTTGGATACTTATCCTAAACAAAACGTATCCCTTTGGCTATAGGTATGAAGAACATTGGCTTGTTTGTTTGCTTGATCTTTTCTTTTGATTTATCTTATTGCACTCATTCCAATGACCTCTCAATGATGTATAATCAAAACGATTTAGTGAGAAAAGAATGGGGCATTGATTATTATCTCTTGTTTTTGGACATTCATATAACTTGCTTTGGTAGGTGTGTATGGAGAGAGTTTTGGACAACTTGTTGACTATTTCATTGATAGGTTATCCTTTCCATGTTTTGGTCTGAGATGTTTGAAACTTTTGAAATACATCCTAGTGAGGTTTTTGTATGTCAAGTGTGAACAAGAATACTCCTATCTATTTATTGAATCAAAGTCCATCTCACTAGGTACAACACCATCTGGTTTTCTATACCTTGATGCATCGTATCTATGTGTTATCAAACATAAGGAAAGTTATGCTCTTTACATATCCCTGATAAGCAATACATAATAATCATTCATCATCATATCTAATAAAGTCTCGATGACTCATAGACTTGTTGGACTTCTCATCTTAAATCAAGGGTTGATCCCTCTCAGTCTTTTATCCTCTTTCATGCTAACATGCTATCATGACATGCATCCATCCTGCATTCATAAATTGTCAACATCTTGAACCTCTTTGTAGCGAGATTGGCCCTAAAATCAAACTTTTGCGATCTCTTCAAGGGGGAGTGTACCCGGTGTACTTTTTACTGTGGGGCATCCAAAAATTAGAAAATTTTCAAACTTTGATCTCAACAAGGTTATTCTTTCAACCAACGCAATAGGTACATTGCTTCAAAGAGGAGCAAAATGTAGACATGCAAATAATCCTAATTAACATAGTGCATCTAATTCCGATCAATTATCATCAAATTCTTCTATTAATCATAAAAGTGATTTATTAGATTAATTCACTAATTCCATCTTGTTTAATCAATAAATCAATTTGTTTAATTAAATCCCCAATTACTCTTATTTAATTAAATAAATCAATTTGTTTAATTAAATCCCCAAAGTCCTCTTATTTGATTAAATAAATCAAATGATTTAAATCAAATATCATAAATTCACTAACCCACTCAAAGTTAATTAAATTCTAATTAATTAACTTTAATCACCTTTCTAATCCTCATTAATAAATTCTCTAGCTTTTAACTCCCCAAGAGTTAAATCAACCCATTATTAACTAACCCATTTGCACATGAAAATAGTTTCTTTTAATTAACTAATTACCTCATTTATCCTCTCAAAAGCATATTCTAGGGAATATTCCTTCATTGACTCCCTTTATTTGACTTTCTTACCCAAAAAATTTCCCTCCAAAATATCTCAACCACATTTTCATGTCTCTTACATCTCAAACACATGCAAAGTGTGTTCAATCCTCACCCATTAGCATTGAGACAAGTGTCCCAATCTCATTGGCTCTCTTTTCATCCCATTCCTCCCATCTCTTCATTCTTCAATCCTTCAATCTATAAATGGAAATTAAGCTTCTACTTGAAATTCATCCACAATCTTATGCATTTTCACTATAAGCACATTTCATCTTGCACTTGATCACTCATCTTTGCTTGTTCACCATACCATTAGGAGCTTATCAAGAGGGTGGAAAAGGGCATCCTTTTCACATCATAGAAGCACCACTCCCACTATGGAATAGGTTTTGCACATGATTTTTGTATGGTCTCAATTAGTTTCTTTGATATTTTATTGTTTTGTTTGCATCATGAAGTATGTTTGAATATCTCATAGGAGTACTTGGTTTGCTTTATTTAACTTGACCTATATGATAATGTTTGTCAAAGTTTAACATATGTAGGTTTAGTACTTACAGTAGTATTTAGAAGTTTTACTTCCCTCCCCCCTACTATTCAATGGCATTACTTACCTGAGCATGCTTTCATTAAGGTTCGAACTCCCCCTTCCATTGTAGTTGTTGGGTGAGGGGCCCTTCTATTAGTCGAGATGAACTCTGAGCTCTGGCTTACCGTTATAGCTACTTTTTGAACTCCCATCCTTTGTTTCTGGATCAGGTAGGTTAACAAGAACAACTAGGGCACAACATCTCTATCCATTCACCCGGTGTGGATCGACTGATTGAACAAACAACTAAAATAGTCATTGGTCGGTTGGCCAAATGAAATGGGGAATTCCTTCCTGCTTTGTTACTTGTTGCCTTCCTCAAGAACTGTTGCTTTGTTAACTTCTCTGGGTCGGGTAACCTTCCTTCCAACGACAATACTATCTCGAGCTAGCCTAGAGAAAGTTAGCTACGGGGCATCGGCCAAAGGAACTATAGTTTACTCCTTGTTGAGGGAGAGCTATAACTCCCACTCTTGTTAGTTGAGGGTGGATAACCCCTCGATCAATCTACTTCGTCTATAACTCCCTAATCAGAAATAACTACCTTTTGAACCCCCACCCAGGAAAGTATTCTTTGCGGGTGGGAGGGAACTATAGCTAACACGAAGCTTTCTTTCTTTCTTCTCCTCACCCCGGATAGTCATCAATGATGGTGAGGGGTGAGGGAAGGAGATATAATGTGTTGGATAGTTGTAGAATTATGGATTTTCCGCAACAGGGATAGTTGCACCGACTCTGAGGAATAGTTATTATGGAGTTGTTGAGGGAGAGCATCCGATTTCTTTCTAAATAGTTGTTAATATCAATCTTTCCCATCAATAGTTGAGGGATAGTTACCCGACAAGGATAAATACAACATAAAAAGCTAGACACAGGGCACTGGCCAATCAAAACAACTATCTTGGTGAACTCTGGTTGGATGCTCTGTATTCCACTCCGTGAAGGCCTACCTTGTCCTCCACCCCCAGTTCAAGATGGCATCCCACACCCTAACGAGGCCCTCCCTCATTTTGATAGGTAGGAAATGGGATCATTCTCACATCAAATCAATATCCACACCATCTGTCTTCTAGAAGGGTGTTGGTTTTCCTAGGTGTAGCGGAATTGTCTCATCAATAACCGATAACCACCCCTACTTAGAGGAGAATGAAAGCATGCTCGGCTGATGGAAAGAAAGAAACAACAACTAATTTAGGATGGATGTAGCTCCTTGGATCCGATGGAAAGATGCGAATGCTCGAACAAATTTTCTTGGTGAACTCCCACCCACGTTTCTCAACTAACAACCTTGATAGACGGTAATTGAACAAGGGGAAAACCCCACCGGTTCATCAGGTGGGTCGGGTGGGGGGGAATCATAGTTCTGGGTGGAGGGGGATTCTAGTGGTTCTCTGGTAGTCAGGCCCTTTGGGACCAACCTATTCGTCTTTTCATGGGAGATATAGTTCAAGGAGGTAGATTATATTTGTTTTCTCACCCTATTGCCTATACCCACCCACCCCTAGCCTACCTTCGACAGCCGACCATATTGGCCTTAGGTCCCAAAGGGCGGGTCGATGGGCCCTCCTACCTATAGTGGTTGAATTCCGATTAGACCTTATAAGGTTCCAATCCAACTAAGGACTAGCAATTTCTCTTGGATGCTATTTCATTTGAAAACTAAACCCACTACCTAAATTTCTTGAACTAGCCAACAATGCTTCTTTGGGCCATGCTTCAGTCGGGCCAACAATGCTTCTAGTACCTCTAAGAACCCACCTTCTCTACTCATGCAACTAACAAGTGAGGTTACGATATTCCCTTCATCAACCCAACTTTCCCATGCGAGCACCAACCCAAGGATAACTACCATGTAAGCACCAACCATGCAGAGGTGTAGTTCACTTACCATGCGCCCATCCTCCCCCTAAGGAATATATGAACTATGATTCCCTCCCACCCAAGGTGTAGGCGGCATAGAAATTAGTCTTCCTTCCTTTCGTACCTTCCATCTAGTTCTGACATTTGTTTAGCTTCCTTCCTTCCACTTTTTGCATCAACTAGCTTCTTCTCAGGTCCTGCCTTCCAGTTAGACTAATGTTAGCACCTACATCCCTCAGTAGACTAATTAGAATTCAACTACCCAATGAATCGGTGAAGGATGGCTTCTCATGTTAGTAAATGTTAGGCAATCCCAACTAGGAAAGAGTTTTCTTTCATTTGTTAGGCCAACCACCAACTATAGTTACCTTCCGGCCTTCTGAACAATCCAACATCCTTCTGGCCTCCCAACTAGTCTACCTTCCTCCGTGTGGGTGGATGGGATTTCCCTACTTTCCGAGGGAGATCATTACTTACCCTCCAGCCTAAACCCAGGAGATAAAGGTAGCACATTTAGTCACTCATCCAAGGTAGCATATTTAGTCACTCATCCAAATATGTTTTCTACTGTTGTTACCTTCGCATGCTTTCATTTTCTCTAGTCCCAGGGGTCAACTTCACTAATGTGATGGTCCTTAATGATAGGCACTAACAGTTGAATGAACAATCCAATGAAGGAGAGCTAGCAAAGAGAAAGAAAGTGAGTTGGGCAAGAAATTTTGAAAGCGATGAGGGGTATGTGGATGGAAGTCTCAGTTGAGAAACTTGGATGGGAAAGAAACAAATCAAGTTAACGAGTCAAATGAATGGGAGCTTGACGAATGGTAGCTAACTACCTGGAGGCAAGATAGAATTCAACTGTACATTCCTTGAATTACAGTTATCATTTCATTCTCAATGCAGCGTTGGGGATATCCTTCCTTCCAAGGAGCAATCCAATGCTATAATTCCCTCCCACCCCGCTCCATCCTTCAAGGTTATTTGAGAAAGTTGTGGGTGAAGGGAGGATCCTCGTTCATTTTATTTCTTCTTCCACCGGGAATGAAACTATCGGCTAGCCTTCACCCCCAGTCCACCGAGGGTCCCTTCCCACCACACCTCCAAGTGGCATCCAGCTTAAGAAAGTACATCCAAACATTTGGGATAGAAATTAGAGTAGGATTAGTTTAGAGTTGGAACCTACCTCGTTAGTTAGTTTAGAGTTGGCCTTCCTTCCCATTTTCACTTCTGAGAGGACACCCTCAGTTAGGAACTAGGCCAATCCAATGAAGGAGATGGAACATTCCTCAGCTTCACCCCTTGGAAGCAGGCCCTTCTCTGAAAACCCGAATGTTGGGTAGGCCAATCCAACTTCTCTACCTTCTTTTCTTCTGCACCACCTACCAAACTAGTTTAGGCCTTTCGGTTGCCGATTAGAAATTAGTTCTACTATCTATGGTTGGGGAATTCCACTTGGAGCTACTCTTGCCTAGGGGTTCAAGGTGACCTAGCCAGGTGATACAGTCATAACTATCATCCACCCCTAGTAAGTAGCTAACGAGGGAGAACAATCCTTCGAGAACGGGTGTGGTAGGATCTCTTGAGCCGAGTAAGAGCTAAGACAATAAAACCAAAGGGCTAGCCAAAACTCTAGTTGGTTGGGGTTCAAGATGGAGTAATGTATACACTATCCTGCACCCCTGGTTCAGGATGGAGTAAAATTTTGGATAGCTTTCCTCTAGCTAGATATATTTCTAGTAACGAGGCTCAATGGACAGCATCGCAAAGAAAGAATGTTAGGCTAGGAAAGAGCTTTCATTTGTTAGACCAACCACCAACTATAGTTGAATTCAACTACCTCCCGGATGACCCTACCACCCTAACTTCATCTCTCTTGCTGAGAACCCTCACCCACCTCCAGTTAGCCTAATCAACTACCGAGTAATGGCCCCTTGGAGCAACTAATTTGGTTGGATTGACCTTCTGGAGCTATCCCTCCCATCCAGCCAACAAACTAGAATATTGAACTATAACTATAACTAACCATCTTAATTTCAAGAAAAAGTTGAATAACTAATAGAAGGCGGTTGGGTGTGGGAAGGGTAGAAGGCAGCTGGGTGTGGCAAGAGTAGTACTCCCCTTCATACTTATCTCTTTCTTCAAATTAGTCAACTTAGAGCTATACATGACAACAAAATCTCTCTAACATTCTAGATGCACATTTAACCATACTTATTTATTAATTAAAATTTAAAATAATATAATAATAGACTGGTTGACTATAGTTTTTATTTAGAAAACATGGAAAATACATTTCCTTAGTCAAATTGCTACTTTCAAATATATCCAAGTTATTTTCTAAAATTATAGGGAGAATACTAGAATGAGACTTATTTGAATTGCTACTTTCAAATATATTCTAGTCATTCCCCATGTCAGTAGAACCTTCTATTGTTCATTTCTTCTTTTGTTCACAATGAATTTTCCAAAAATTTCAAAATCATCAATAATAGGAGAATTTGTTGTCAAAAAATTATCAAATGTGGAGTCCTAGAAAGAAATAATCAATTTTTCTAGAGCACATGAAAGATATACCAAAGAGT